>MJUU01007450.1:17176-30574 GCA_002080025.1 Modiolus philippinarum | reverse complement strand
AGTTTGTTTTGGTGTATTATGCATCAGAACAACTAAAATTGTATTTAAATGATTGGCCAGTATATTTCAAAAGGAATGCAAAACAAAATTTCAGAACAATAAAAGATTTATATTTAATATAAAATAACTTAGAAAAGTAATTTATATCAATACTTAAATGGTTATACTGTATCTCAAAATCTGGAACACTCCTTGTTGTATACTTGGTGAAAAATAAAGTACTTATAATTAAAGTGAAATCCGTTTTCTTATTCAGCTGCGTTCTTGACAAAAACAGTCAACGTCAGAAACCAGCACGTGAAATTTGATATATGGGACACTGCTGGACAGGAAAGATATCACAGCCTCGCTCCTATGTATTACAGAGGTGCTCCTGCCGCCATTGTTGTGTATGACGTCACCAGTTTGGTAAGTGCCATCGTTTCATGAAATATATTAACACACCAAAAAGAAAGTTAAATGCTAGATTACTTCTGTTCACAAAAATGCCAATATTCAGAAGTATACGTAAAAGTGCAATTTATGTACTTTTCCCAGGACTAGATAAATGGCAAAAAAATGTTGGTTTTTTAAATAATCATGATAATAGAAATTACCGAAATGTCAGAAAATTTCAACTGCAAAATTTAGCGGTCGTATAATGCATAGCCAGAAATCAGTATCGGTTTGCTCATTAGCATATATAATTGTTGGATCAAATGCGGGTATCAGAATCCCCGGCCATTGAACCGATGGGCAAAATAACGAAAAACAGCTATATTTACTTAACAATGGATTGTATAGATCAAGTGGGGGGACAGATTTTTTTCAGAACATTCAGACTGAGTAATAAATCATCCTAGTCTTATCAGATTGACCTGGCAGATAATCTCGAGGTTCCTCAGTCCTTGAAAATTTGAAGCAGGAGACCTTTAATATTTCATTACAAAAATGGCTGAAAAAGTCAATTTCTTCCACTTCGTTGCGCAAATATACCTACAAAGTCATTACAGAAACAAGTTGCGGAGGCATAAATTAATACTTCGAATCTGAATCAAAATGCCACAATAACCCTTATTCGTCATACGGAAATGTTAAGGTGAGATTAAAAAAGAAATCTGTAACGGGTAAACCAAAATCAAAGTTATCCGTGTACAGCTATACAAAGTTCAAAGTTCAAAGTTCTTTATAAACCAATCAAGGGCCCTCAATAGACCATTTGCCAATTCAAACGGAATTCCCGAATTTGACCTCGCGTTTTACGAACTTGGACAAAGGGAAGCAACTCTAGACCGGACAAACACGGTTAGTTTCCAACGTAAACTAACCAAAATGTAAAATTGTTTTCTCTTGACCTGTAAGGATTCCAAACTTCGACTTTGGTGAACTTTATCAAAATAATATGACCTTTTATGTGCCTGTTTGATTTGCTTTATATCCCAATAAATTTCATATACCAGAATGCTGATTTATAAAGGTTTCTTCGGTAAATGTGACAACCTGTCCGGTGTCACGTGACGTTGATTGAGTCAAAATTTTAAAGAACGGAACCAAAGTCGGTAATTGGCAAATCACCTATGGGACATATGACAATACAAACATACATGATTAAATAATAACAAATCATACACAAAAACAAAAATATCATTAAACATACTGATCATATATTATAAATAATGATGTTTATATATATTCATTTTATTTCAATGTCATGCCAGGGCACACCGAGACCATGTACACGGTATGACTATTGTAAAATTATTTCATATAAATACATAAGTTTTCTTTAACTATTATTACTATTATTATTATTTTTTTTTTGTATATATATACATATATATTAATCCATTCATTGATCACACATTAGCCTTCCCGTGTCTAATGCACTAAACCAAGTTTTAGGTCAGTTTAATACAACAGTCACCAGGGGACGTTGCCAAAAAGGTTATGATAGATCTAATTTATAGGAAATTCTGGTTCTATAATAAAGTTCTATAAATCTAATTTACTCATTTATTTAGTTTTTTTTTCTCTTATGATCACACATAAACCTACCCGTGTCTGATGCACTAAACCGAGTTCTTTAAGTCGGTTTAATACAAAAGTCACCAGGGGACGTTGCCAAAAAAGGTTATGATAGATCAAATTCATTAGAAATTCTGGTTCTATAATGTAGTTCTATAAGCCTGACTCATTTATCAATTAACCTACCCATGTCTGGTGCACAAAACCAAGGTTATGATAAGACATCAGGGGACGTTGCCTAGTAAGGTGTATTGACAAGGTCGGCATTAGAATTGAATCAAATAAAATTGAATAAAGTAATATAAAATTAAGTTCATAATTTAATTATATAGTTACATATTTAAATAAATGTGTTATACTTTGTTATGCTGTAAGTGTCCCTGGCATGAAGTGAAGTCTACTCAGATTGAATAAAATGTAGGCAGCTGAGCGAGTTCAGTGGTTGTTGGGGAAGCCACAATAATGAATATTCATGAGAAAAACCGACCTTCATTTCTGGATATGGGTATGGTGCTAGTGTAGGTCGTCGTATGCGTCGTCTTCGTCGGCGTCTTTGGACAGCATAGGACTGGTCATTATCAAATTGTAGTATGATGTTTCTCGACTCACGCATAACCTGAGGTTAAATTTCAGGTTCCTGGCCCCACTTGATATAAATGGGACCAAAAAGCGGGTAAATTGAATGTTTTCACATATTTGCCTGAAGAATCTTTATTTTACATCAGATTTTGATGGGGTTTATTTCATTATACTCCTGAGAAAATTTCTTATCAGTAGTAGTCGTATCATGCTGCGCTTGGCGTAGCCCTTTATTAAGTTACGGACAGATGACAGTTTCGATAACTTGTCTTTTCAGTGAAAATTTGAATACTAGAAGTCAATTCATGTTAAAAAAGCTAGAAGATTACATAATTTAAATGTCAGATAATGATGAGAAATTGCGAGTTTCAATCCACAAATCAATCAAGCAATTTTTGACAACGAAACATTCATATGACCTTCGAAAATAACCACTACAATTTGAATAATCATAACAACTAGAATGTCAATTGTTCCAAGAACAATTGATAGGTTTTTTCCAAAGTTGCATCATTATGTTCTCATTATTGATTGTCCTAACAAACTGGCTTATTCTTTTTTTTATATACAACTATCATTTTAATCATTAAACAAACATTCAAAGCTTCATATGTATCTATTTTTGATAATTTAAACGTCAAGTACAGTCGTTTTCTTTGACTTTGACATTAACCTAATTCAAAGGTCAAGTCCTACTTAATACTTTTTTGAATGGAAAGTCCTCTTTATCTGCAAAGAAAGCTATTAACATAACACCTACATCTTTCACAAAAAATGTGTTTTTGGTCTATCAACCCATAACAGTTGGTCTTATCATTTTGGACCCAAAGTAAGAAATGAAAAGAGATACACGTTTTCTTTATCACATTTAATTAGCTATCTGTAACAGCTGTAGAGCTGCTTACAATTTCTAAGACAATTCTGTTTCTGAAAACAGATCGGATTCACAGGGTCAGTCTGATCAAAACCTGACAAGGCTGATAAATGGTACCAAGTATCAAAAGAAAGTCATATTTAAATTCTCTCTTTTTTTGCGGTCGTATAATGGTATGGCGTTGGTGCAGCATTGGTTCTAGTAGACGGATTATTATCAAATTTTAGTATGATGTTTCTTGGCACATGCGTAAACTAAGATTTCGATTATAGATTTTTGGCCCCGCCCGTTTTACAATAAAGGGCCAAAAAAGGTGAAAAATTGTTTTTTTTTTTACATAATCGACCCTAGAATCTTTAACGTAGTATGTACAGTTCTCGAGATAAATTTGGGCAAATCTAAAAAAAATGTTTGTATTTTTTGTCCAATTCTGATGTGGTTTCCATTGTACTCCTTATGAAAAATTAAGACAGCGCTCAACTATTCTAGATTTTTAGTAACTTGTTTCTTTTCCCAAATATGAGGGCCGAATGGGACCAAATTGAAAATTTGCAGATTACCTAAAATTTTCATTTTTCACCGGATTTTGATGGGAGTATTTTGATTTTTTTAATCTCTTGATATATGCTCACGGCAATATTCAACGTATTTGGTGTAGGGGGTCAAAGGGGCCATGATTGCATTTTTTAAATAATGTGAAATTTCATTTTTGATCAGATTTCGATTGGATTTTTTTCTTTGGATTCCTCTTGATATAAGCTTTTAGTAGTTAAACAATGGATTTGTTGTAGCTCTTATAAGAGGTCAAAGTGGTCAAAAATCGTAATTTTTCTAGATATGTGAAATTTTTATTTTGATCACATTTCAATGAGATTTTTTTCTTTGGATTCCTCTTGTTGTAAGCTTTTGGTTGTATGACAAAAGATTTACCATAGCTCTTACTCTTTCCGCACTGTTAAAGGGCAAAGGGTTCAAATAACTAAATACCAAAGTTACTGGGAATATAATAGTTTTAATATAATATAAATAGTTTTTTGAAAATATGTAAAAAAAAATTATTGGACTATAATGGGATTGGTATCTCCAGATTCCTCTAATAGTAAGGTATAATTTCTGATCTATAAAAGGAATCAAAAGGGCTAATTTAATTTTTATTATCCATAGTTTGTGTCCAGCAAATTACTGGGTCAAGCCCTTTATTATGTCCATCTAATTATTGTTTCAAATTGTTTAGTATGTCCACATTCATTTAAATTACACGTGTTCAAATTGCAGTGGTCGACATGCTGCTTTCGTTCATGCTGCGCTCTGATGCCCTTTATTTCGTACTAAAATTACTAAGTTTGCTTTGATACTGATTATGTTACATATTTAGATAAGATTGCTGAAACATTTTATTAAAATGTCATCTAATTATCTATCACCAATGATAAACATTTCACAAAGTATATAATATAAATATAAATTTGTTAATAATTAGAATTGACAGCCATTTAAAACACATGTACATATACAGTAACGAATATATCAAGTAGTGTCATCATGACAAATATGATACTGCTACTGTTACAGAATTACAGAATTGATAAAAATAACTTATGAATCAGACATTTCATACCAAAAGCTAACATTAAATTTAAGAAAACTTAAAAAATGGTTCATTTGAAGATTAACACTTTATGTCCTAAATATCCATCAACACCCAAAGAATTTTTTGTCCATTACAATTCATTACCTATCTCTTACGCTTTACGAATTATTTTACAAAAACAAATTATATATATATATATAGGGGTGTTTCCACAAATAACTCCCTCCCAACATAACGTGGTGATCCAAGACGGTTAAAAACACATCTATCAACAACGATCAACAACTCTGTCAAATTCTTTCCATTAAGCCACCGCTTTAAAAAGAAGAAAACTATCTGATTTTACAAAAACAAGAAAGGTATTTCCCCTTGGAAAATACCTTTAATGATCTTATTTGTGATGATTTTATCGAGCAAAATAAAACATATATTTGATGACTTGAATTTTGCCATATGGCTTTTTGATTTGCAATATCAACATTTTGTTAAAGAAGGATCTCGCAAATGTAAAGCATACAACATTTTGATTTGATCTGTACTGAAAAGACAAATGGACATCTGCACCAGCTAAATCAACACTGTATTCGATATTTTGTAGTAACAAGTACTTAATAACAATTTCTTTATAAAAATGTTTTCTCTGTTCTCAAAATTCAGAATCAAACAATACCTAATCCTCAGACCAAATTGTAGCTGTGTAAAACAAACAAGTGACAAAGAACTATATAAACATACCACTCAACAGTGATCGTGTGGGTGGCAGATCTGTAAGCGCAACTCCTCTGTAACCGTTCAACATAATTCCACGAAACTTTGAATACATATTGTCGGGAATTTTTCATCGTGCAATTTTTCCAGGAGTTGTACCCTTTGAATTTAGAAATTAATAGGTGTTTTGACCATGTGCTTGTAAGCACAACCTCTCTGAATTTAATGAAACTGTGTATGAAGCAAGGACATAATATTTAGCACAACCTCTTGAATTAAAGAAACTTTGTATGAAGCAAGGACATAATATGTAGATGTGCATATTTTTGGGAATATCCAATTGACATTTCCAGGAGTTATGCTCCTTTGAACATAGCAATTAATAGATTGCTCTTATTGGTGTTCGTACTGAACACCCTAGCTATCAGCTCAGCTTGAATTGGATAAGAATAGATGATTACATGCATGACGGAAAACTTTTAAACAGATTAAAAAGTCTGCTTATAAATTGTGAATAATACAGTAAATGATAAAACTATCAGGATAAGATTTTTAGATGTCAAAATGGTTTTGTTATGAAAGTTGTGGCACATTGTTGAAATTTTTATGTTTTAATACGTTAACTACCTGATCCTCACGCAGCCATTTCTGTACGAACTCGAATATAATATTCCACGCGTAATATTCAGTCAATCTCGATCAGCCGCTAGAGGGCGCAGAATGTTCGTTTGTTTACATTTTTGATATGTTTTGATTAGAGACAAACGGCACATATAATAGTATCTAGATGTAACTAAATGTCTCTGCTGTTACTCTGTCGTAATCAGGAATCAATGGGAGATCTTGGACTGATAAGCATTTTTGATTATTTGATTACTTCCGTAGAAATGCCAAATTTGCACTCGATGCGTATGTACGTAAATTTGCATATGAGGGTCCTCATGGGGGGTCCTAGGAATCAATTTATCTTAAAAATTTTGCCTTGGTAATCAAATAATCATTAAATTTTTACCTTGGTAATCAATAAATTTTTGGCTTGGTAATAAAAAAAGTATATAAAAATGCAAGCTAATAATCAAATAATCATTAAATAAATGCCCTCGTAATAAAATAATCATTGAAAAAAATGCCCTGATAATTAGGTAATCAAGAAACCCATGACGGGCCTCGCATGTGGATATAAATAAACACGGTGCATGCAGGTAGTTTCATTTTCTCTGATCGGCTTACTTTAGTTAAAGATCATTGTTACCTTTGTCAATCCATGTAAAAAATTCGTTTTGTATAATCGTTGATGCAATAGGAGTCGGCCGAGACGTCACAAGCTTGAAAAATTACCCTTGGTTGGCAAGAAATCGTAGTCGCTGATTAGGGTAATAAAAATGTCATTTTCAATTAACTGGTGGGAATTTGTTATTTAAGATGAATGGATAATTCTTTTTAAAAACGTACGTAAAGAGTGGCCGTTTCTGTCTGAAACATTTGGATATCCTCTGCATAAAATATTTCGACAAAAATATTGAAACTGCATGACAATATTTAAGGTGTCTGCAGGGTATTAATTTCCAATTGTAGAATTTTGTAAAATTTTCTGTGTAGAAACATAATTGTATAATATTGTTCAAAATGTAAAATAAAATTTGGGGGTCACCGTGCATTTAAGCGCAAAATCTGAAATTGAAAATTTCAGGATTTTATATAGAAATGACTAGGGAAAATGATCATATGAGAGGATAGTTTGAAAAATCTATTGTAGAATTTTTTCATACTTTGCATGTATTTAATTATCATTATGTAGTTTACATATAAAAAAATAAAAATTAGGGGTCACCGTTGAAATAAGAGAGAAAAATTGCAAAATGTTAATTTCTCTAGTGATATCTTTGTTAAAATATTTTTTCAAATTACCTCCCTTGAATAATTTCTGTGTTCTGTAAATCCTGCAACATATTTAAAGCTCATGTGTTTTAACTCACGTTTTTGTAATGAAAATGTTATAAAAATGATTAGGAATATAAATTTTAAATACATTTGAACTTTCTTATCATTTTAAATAACTATTTTGTTAAATTTCATAATGAATGAAACCTAAATGAACAATTATTAGACAAAAATGGCAGAATAATACCACTGAGACACCGTAAGTGTATCAATATTCCACATTTCCTTGTAATATCCCAAAAAGTATTATAATTCATATCCCTAAAACTACGCTCATATTTTAGGAAGTTGTAATACTCCTAACAAATCTCGATATTATAATTTGACTGCATTGGTATGCATAACTTTGAAATTAGACATAAATATGAGGTGAATTTTTTAACTTCAACACATACGAATACCATCAGCTCTTATAGAGCTTTGATAATATTACAGCCGTGTTTGTTCGTGTGAAAATTTCTCATACGTTTACTAATTAATTTATTATTTATATTTGGCTGTTCAATAATTTCATTGCTTTTACCAAAATGTAATGTATGATCTGTACACACGACTGCCCTTTCAACCTAAGTTACATTGCAAGGTTTGCCTACATCTATTTCGATGTGCCCTGTGTTGTCTATCGATGTTGTTTTTGTCCAAATTTTTGTCGTCGGGCTACTTAATGATATTAACAAATATTTGTAGGCAGACATTGCCCGGTTTTACTTTTTTCCCATTGACCGCTCCAATGTGCTTCAGTGACATATTTTAGCTGCGATTGATGTTGCTCAACTTTTTTTGTCAAGAATAGCGCTTAAGTGCACGCTAGGGGCCTTCTTGATCTTGCTTGAGGGTGTGAATATTGTTCACCTCTGGTTGAAGATCCTCGGGTGACATGAAGATTTAGACAGGAATAAAAGCCCTGTCTTTGATAAATGTATCGTGTTCGTTTTTGTCACATGTACTTTCACTCCATATCCTTTCATTTTTTCTATTTATTACGATATGCCTGCATATATATATATACTGTATGCCAAACTCCTCCGTAACGCTTGTTCAATGGTATTTCATGAAACTTTTCATGCAACAAGGATATAAATAGATGTGCATATTGTAGGGATTTTTCATGGTGCAATATTTGTCAAGAATGAGTCAGGAATTATATGCCTTTGAACTTAGAAATTGATAGGTGTTTTGATCAATCATGTATGCTTGTGTTTTCTCGAGAAGAGAATTGGCAAATATTTTCCATTTCTTGTTTATTCATTAGGCCAGGAACCCTATTCTTGGTATTGGATCACTACTGACAACCTTCAACTACCAATAAGTCCCTTTCTCAAAAGTCCCATGTTTTTAATGGCAATATCTACAGTCAAAGTAGTATATATTTATGTACGATTCGTAAATGAAAATTTTACTTTCTATAACTGTTTCAGTTTGAAATTCCATAAGGTGGTGAAAATAAAAAGACACAATTGAATGGAATTGTTTCCTAAAACAAGGCACTCTTTTTCTGTTTCAGTCTTCATTTAACAGAGCCCAAGCTTGGATCAAAGAACTCCTACAACAGGCCAACTCTCAGATGGTGATATGTTTGGCTGGGAACAAAGCCGATATGGCGTCTGAAAAACGCACTGTAACCAGAGAAGTGAGTCAATGTTTAAAAAGATCCAAACCAAATTGACCGCGTGATCATTCTTAATGATCCCGATGATTGTTCTTTATTGATGCAAAGATCAATTACAACCAGAGCTTAAGCATACACAAATTATACAATAGACATTAATACAAATGACTACATTAGATATTTAAAGATGTTTGATCCTCTCTCCTCAGTTCTAGTGACCAGAATTCGCGAAAACTACTATTACACTGCCAGTCATAGGACTGACAGAACAAAATAATCTGTCAGTCCTGAAGATTTCCAGACAGTCCTCTACATAATGGACATAATAAAAATCTAAAATGCTGTCAGACATGGGACTGGCAATCATGCTATAACAGTCAGTCCTACTTTATTTTTGCCAGTCAGGAGGGTATGGATGGGGTTCCCCGCAAAACGACTAACGGTTAAAATTTCCTTTAATTTACCTTAACGGTTATTTTTTAACCATTTTTACGCTAACGGTTAAGTAAAATACCATAACGGTAAACAAACCTGTTAATAACTTGCTTTCCTGATATGATCTGGTACAGCGTAAAAATTATAACTAAATAATCTTAAAAGTGTTATGATAAAGAACTAATACGAACTACCAATTGCAGCTATTAGTAAATGTTCTTATATTTACCATCTCTGACAAATGTTCATGCAGAAAAGAGATCGAGTAATTTATATTATTGAAAGATGTAGGTTGGTGTCTTTCCAACACGTGCATTTACTAGTATGAAATATTATTGTGGAACGATGAGAGTACATTTTGAAATGCAGGCAAGCTGAAGCTCGAATGAATAGTTTGCTTGACGTAAGCCTTGAATGTCAACTAATATACAATCATGTAATCCACAAGGACGAGAGTTAGACGGAATGTACATGTAACAATAACTATGGTTTTAAATGTAAATCGTTCACTTCTTTGGTTAAATTCAATATACATTTTCTAACATGGAAAATAATCGACAACCACAATCGGTGAAACTTCATAAAATAATCCGCAATTATTTCTAAGAGCTAAAACAACGGCAAAATTTTGGTAGATTAATAACGAATTACGGTAATTTAAATGAGATAATAACGATAACGGCAGTCTAATTTTCGGGTTTTACGAATTACGATTAAAGTTTTGTGACGGTAAACGGTTAAAAAATATCCGTTTTTACGCTAACGGTTGTAAAATACGGCCAAATAACGGCTAACGGTTAACCCCATCCACACCCTCAGTTAGGACTGACAGGACTGACCGATTTCGCGAACTCTGAGTGACTGTTTTATAAAGGATACAACCGCATTAATATTTCATATGTTTCAGGATCTAGAAGCCCTTTTATGTATTTACTTTTGGTGTATAGCAAAAATCAAGAGTTATTCTGTTTTTTTTAAACGAAGAAAATGGTTGTTTCTCAATTCCTTATTTAATGTACAAGAAAGAAAGAAATGACATTCATCATTGATTTTTTTATAGAACTACAGCTCGGTAATTTTCTTCAAACCTTGTATTGGAATATCAATATGACCAATAATTTGTTTGAGACATTTTAAATATTGTAACAACATATGACTGTAGTTAACTGTACATTGATGAAATATATGATTTAAATTTTCTACAGACTTTTCTCGAAAATGAAAGGCAACTTGTATGAAAAGTTGGATCTATACCTTAACAAGTTATATCGGCATTTTTATAATTATGATTATGAGACATACGACGCAATTAGACACTGAAAGATGCAACAGTCACATTAATAGCCGCAATAAACAAGTGATAGACTCAATAGAACACGAATGGACGCGACATACATCGAATATAGGCACGACAGTATAAGTTATCATGCATTGAACCAACTAATATGATTATTTAGATAGTGTCGAAAATGGTTAAACGGAAAGACCTTCAGGTCGCACCGTTCAACCATTTTCGACACTATCTAAATAATCATATTAGTTGGTTCAATGCATGATAACATATTTGTGCGGTTATGCGAACCTTAGTTTTTGATTAAGCAAGAAAACGATAATTACAAACTGACCTACATTTAACTACTCGATTCTACACATAAACGCTACCGCGTAACCTGAACAATACACATTGATTTTTCATTTTGCATAAAGATATACCAGTAAACACATGCCAGTAAACTACGTTTTCGTAATACGTTGAGCGAAAACCTGTTCAATTTCGATATTTTTATTTATCCATGCTTACTGCATGTTTGTGATTGTTGTCTTTATGTACAATTATTATATGTACTTGTACGCTTTTGAATGACTTTGGTCTAGGTGAAACACTATATTATCACGATTATTGATTTTCTTGTTATGTATGGCGGACATGGTTATTTAGCATGTGGTTAATCAACCAATAGAATCCAAGTTTACATCCGCATAACCGCACAAACATTGGTAGACGCAATAGGCACTTTTATTGACGATACATACATTGTTGGACAGGATGAATAACTTAATACCGATACCGAAGTTACTGTGAATTTTGATTCTGTATATGCGCATTTCGACAACTTATGTCTCTTCAGTGGAGATAAAATCTAAACGTTTGGAAGACCATAAAGTCAAAGATGTTTGAAAAGACATGAATCTACATGTACGCAATAGAAACGTTGATGACCGAGAAGCACTAGAAATGCAGATTGACATTACAGACAGTGTTGGAGGCAATTAATACATTGGTTAATGTGACAGAGACATTAATGATAATGATTCGACAAAGACATCATTGCATGGAAGGACAATACACACAATAAAGGAAAAGACAATTACGAAATAGTCCTTGATACATTGATAAAATTAAATGAGCGAGATATTTGAAGAACGTAACTACGACATTGTCTAGCGCTAAAGACGACTAGGCACACATCATTTATTTCTACATGTAGTTAGATAAATACTTGTTTTTCTAATTCTTATGCTGTTCTCGTCAATTTTATTCCATAGAAGATCTAAGTGTTCTCTAACACGTGCAAAAATTTATCTCGCGATTTCATTGGATATTGAAAAGGTCACGAACTTATCTTCAAATAGCAAAATATACCTTAAATACACTTATTTTGAGTCCATATCAATGTTACAAGTATTTTCTCAAAGCATACATTTGTTATTGGTCTTAAAACACATATTAAAGCTTTATTTTTATTGATTTCCATACAATGTTAATTCCATTTCCTGTGATGTCATGGTATTGATTGTAGAGGTCCATGGCGGGGTAGAAACTAAAAATCATGAAAATGTCATTAGATTCAGAATAAAAGAATCAAAATCTATCATTTACAAGTCGTTTTTCTGCCCCCGCCGCTTGGCGGTCGGGGGCATTAAGGTTTACCCTGATCCGTACGTCCGTACGGCCATCTTTTTGGTTTCCGGATGATAACTTGAGTATCCTGCATCGGATCAATACCAAACTTAGTCACATGCTTACTTATCACCCAAGACAGAACCCTATTGATTTACGGGTGGGTACCCCCAAGGTTAAGGTCACAGTTGCTAAAAATAGACTAAAATTTCAATAAAATTTTGGTTTCCGGATGATAACTTGAGTATCCTGCATCAGATCTAAACCAAACTTGGTCACATGCTACTTATCACCCAAGACAGAACCCTATTGATTTACGGGTGGGTACCCCCAAGGTCAAGGTCACAGTTGCTAAAAATAGACTAAAATTTCAATAAAATTTTGGTTTCCGGATGATAACTTGAGTATGCTACATCGGATCAAAAGTCAACTTGGTCACATGCTTACATATCACCGAAGACAGAACCCTATCGATTTCCAGGTTGGTACCCCCAAGGTCAAGGTCACAGTTGCTAAAAATAGACTAAAATTTCAATAAAAGTTTGGTTTCCGGATGATAACTTGAGTATACTACATCGGATCAAAACCAAACTTGGTCACATGCTTGCTAATCACATAAGACGGAACCCTATCGATTTCCGGGTTGGTAACCCCAAGGTCAAGGTCACAGTTGCTAAAAATAGACTAAAATTTCAATAAAATTTTGGTATCCGGATGATAACTTGAGTATACTACATTGGATCAAAACCAAACTT
>MJUU01007450.1:0-14910 GCA_002080025.1 Modiolus philippinarum | reverse complement strand
CCGTCAATGAAACGATGTGGCTGTTTTGAAATAAATCATAAAAGAACAACGCATTGGAAATAAAAAATCAAATTCATTAGCCGTCGAGAACAACGGTCCATTATTTACAATCTACGGAAGACGTAATGTTTGTTTACATTTCTAGTTATCAATGAATGGAAAAATACGGCTGTTCCACGTTGGCTGTTCCATTATACTAGTACTTGTTGCGATTGTCATTTAGTGGCTTCTCCGAGGTCCGCGTTCGGTATACATGTAATGGCCGACTCAAAACAAAATACTGAAGAAGTCGTACATCTGTAAATACAAAGTATTACCTGGAAACAGTTGTCAAGGTGCATATTCCGAAACAGACGATATTTTGCAACGATCGGGGTTGGAATTGACTAAATTCGAAATAGGATCAGGCAGGGGTGTTGATCAGTTGATTGCCGTTCGTCCAACAATGTTCAGTCCGGGGTGTTGCGTGTTAATTGCCGTTGATCAGAGTTTGGTCAAGCAAAACTTGAGATAATGTCATTTGAGTATTTACAATGCATTACATTCATTTTTCAATTGCATGAGAATGTATATCATAGCGCGAATTGAGATGCATTGTTGCACAAAGGACTTGGCACAGATCATCGTTTTCATTCTCCATAAAGAGCAGGGTATTGCTGCTCATGTCTTGTCAGCTTTTGAGTCTTGTCAGCATTCACAAACCTTTCATTCAGGTCTCTTCTTTAGAACTAAATTTCAAACTGTACTTGATCAAGGTGGTGCTGTCATTGTTTAGTCTATGTTGAGTGTACAGCAGGGAACCCATAATATGTAATAGGTTTCTGGTATAAAATCAAAATTCTTTGAATATTTGTCTCTAATGGTTTGATTGCCATTGATTGGCTGGTGTGATCAAATGAAGATGGCCACCAGTAAATACTTGCTGACTGTCAGAAAGGCATGTTAATTTTCTTGATGAGCAAAACATGTTTTTTTTACCTTTCTGGTTTTGATATCATCATTATAATTAGACCCATAGTAAAAATTGAGTAATTATGCACGACATAGACAGGCAATTATTCATATCATACATGGACACTATTGGACAGTGTACATAAAATATCAATAGATTAGATACTGATCATTGCCATCATAGACACTAATCCACCAGTCCCTTTGGGACTTTTATTTTCAGAACATTCAGACTGAGTAATAAATCATCCTAGTCCTATCAGATTGACCTGGCAGATAATCTCGAGGTTCCTCAGTCCTTGAAAATTTGAAGCGAGAGACCTTTAATATTTCATTACAAAAATGGCTGAAAAAGTCAATTTCTTCCACTTCGTTGCGAAAATATACCTACAAAGTCATTACAGAAACAAGTTGCGGAGGCAGAAATTAATACTTCGAATCTGAATCAAAATGCCACAATAACCCTTATTCGTCATACGGAAATGTAAAGGTGAGATTAAAAAGAAATCGGTAACGGGTAAACCAAAATCAAAGTATTCCGTGTACAGCTATACATGTAAGCAGCTGAGCGAGTTCAGTGGTTGTTGGGGAAGCCATAATAATGAATATTCATGAGAAAAACCGACCTTCATTTCTGGATATGGGTATGACCCTTATTCGTCATACGGAAATGTAAAGGTGAGATTAAAAAAGAAATCGGTAACGGGTAAACCAAAATCAAAGTATTCCGTGTACAGCTATACATGTAGGCAGCTGAGCGAGTTCAGTGGTTGTTGGGGAAGCCATAATAATGAATATTCATGAGAAAAACCGACCTTCATTTCTGGATATGGGTATGGTGCTAGTGTAGGGCGTCGTATGCGTCGTCTTCGTCGGCGTCTGTGGACAGCATAACTTTAGTTCTAGTGGACTGGTCATTATCAAATTGTAGTATGATGTTTCTTGACATACGCATAACCTAAGGTTAAATTTCAGGTTCCTGGCCCCACTTGATTAAATAAATGGGACCAAAAAGCGCGTAAATTGAATGTTTTCACATATTTGCCTGAAAAATCTTTATTTTACATCAGATTTTGATGGGGTTTATTTTATTATACTCCTGAGAAAATTTCTAATCAGTAGTAGTCGTATCATGCTGCGCTTGGCGTAGCCCTTTATTTAGTTATGGACAGATGACAGTTTCGATAACTTGTCTTTTCAGTGAGAATTTGAATGCTAGAAGTCAATTCATGTTAAAAAAGCTAGAAGATTACATAATTTATATGTCAGATAATGATGAGAAATTGCGAAAGTTTCAGTCCACAAATCAATCAAGCAATTTTTGACAACGAAACATTCATATGACCTTCGAAAATAACCACTACAATTTGAATAATCATAACAATGATCTTATTTGTGATGATTTTGTCTAGCAAAATATAACATATCTTTGATGACTTGAATTTTGCCATCTGGCTTTTAGATTTGCAATATCCACATTTTGTAAAATTGACAATGTAGAAGGATCTCGCAAATGTAAAGCATACAACATTTTGATTTGATCTGTACTGAAAAGACAAATGGACATCTGCACCAGCTAAATCAACACTGTATTCGATATTTTGTTAGCTGACACTTAGTAACAAGTACTTAATAACAATTTCTGTTCTTAAAATTCAGAATCAAACATTACCTAATCCTCAGACCAAATTGTAGACGTGTTAAACAAACAAGTGACAAAGAACCATATAAACATTCCCCTCAACAGTGATCGTGTTGGTACCAGATCTGTAAGCGCAACTCCTCTGTAACCATTCAACATAATTCCACGAAACTTTGAATGCATATTGTCGGGAATTTTTCATCGTGCAATTTTTCCAGGAGTTGTACCCTATTAATAGGTGTTTTGACCATATGCTTGTAAGCACAACCTCTCTGAATTTAATGAAACTTTGTATGAAGCAAGGACATAATATGTAGATGTGCATATTTTTTGGAATATCCAATTGAAATTTCCAGGAGTTATGCTCCTTTGAACATAGAAATTAATAGATTGCTCTTATTGGTGTTCGTACTGAACACCCTAGCTATCAGTTCAGCTTGAATTGGATAAAAATAGATGAATACATGCATGACGGGAAACTTTATACAGGTTAAAAGTCTGGTCTTAGAGTTCGTGGTCTACCTGTATTGCTTTCATATGTATGTTCATCATACTATAGGGAAACGGGATACAGAAAGGGGAGGTTTGGGTACCCATAAACCGGTTTAACCCTACCGCTGGCTGTTGCCAGTGCCGGTACCAAGTCCGACTATCCCTAGTTCCTATCGTTAATATGTTTGTTTTTTGTCTTTTTATTGTTTTTCTTGTGCAGTTCCCTGGTTGATTGTGACATGTGATCGTAATGTTCGGCCATTGTAAGTGTTTCCTGTTATCTTCCTTTCATTAATTTCTAAATTGTAAATAATACAGTAAACTACTGAATAATATGGTAGAACATTACATACTATTGTCATAAAATGGTAACAATGTTTGAACATAGTTTAAAGAGGGAATTCGGATGTTAAAATGCTTTTAAGTGATGGCGAATTGAAACTAAAAAGCGAGTGTCGAATAGGCTTGAGGGTATAGTTCGAGACTAGAGACGTTTAGAATACATCCAAACCCATTTTTAATCACTACTTCGCTATTATTAAACTTATTAAATTTCCTGTATTCAAAAATTAAACGATTATCTAGCGCATTTCTACAGTTTTAGAATGAAAACGAAAATATTTGTTTCACGTGTAGGAATACAAAAAAAAAAAGAAAAAGAAATGAATGATAAAACTATCAGGATAAGATTTTAAGATGTCAAAATGGTTTTGTTATGAAAGTTGTGGCATATTGTTGAAATGTTTATGTTTTGATACGTTAACTACCTGATCCTCACGCAGCCATGCATTTCTGTACGAACTCGAATATAATATTCCACGCGTAATATTCAGTCATTCTCGATCAGCCGCTAGAGGGTGCAGAATGTACGTTTGTTTACATTTTCGATATGTTTCGATTAGAGACATACGGCACATATATTAGTATCTAAATGTAACGTAATGTCTCTGCTGTGACTCTGTCGTAATCTTGGACTGTGTTAAGGATTTTTGATTATTTTATTGCTTCCGTAGAAATGCCAAAGCACTCGATTTGTATGTACGTTAATTTGCATGTGGATATAAATAAACACGGTGCATGCAGGTAGTTTCATTTTCTCTGATCGGCTTACTTTATTTACTTTTCTGAGCTTTAAGATTATTGTTAACTTTGTCAATCCATGTAAACAATTCGTTTATCTGCACTGAAGAGACATAAGTTGTCGAAATGCGCATATGCAGAAATTAAATTCACAGTAATTTCGGTATTTAGTTATTTGCATAATCGTTCATGTTCACGAGGATGCAAAAGGAGTTGTTCGTGTGGAAAATTCTCATACGTTTACTAATTCATTTATTATTTCAAATTTCCTGTTCAATAATTTCTTTATTTTTACTAAAATGTAATGTATGATCTGTACACACGACTATTATTACCCTTTCAATCTAAGTTACACTGCAAGGTTTGCCTACATCTATTTCGATGTGCCCTGTGTTGTCTATCGATGTTGTTTTTGTCCTAATTTTTGTCTTTCGTCGGGCTACTTAATGATATTAACAAATATTTGTAGGCAGACATTGCCCGGTTTTACTTTTTTTCCCATTGACCGCTCCAATGTGCTTCAATGACATATTTTAGCTGCGATTTTTTTTTTTGTCAAGAATAGCGCTTAAGTGCACGCTAGGGGCCTTCTTGATCTTGCTTGAGGGGGTGAATATTGTTCACCTCTTGTTGAAGATCCTCGGGTGCCATGAAGATGTAGACAGGAATAAAAGCCATGTCCTTGATAAACTGGAGTTTTTCTATGTTTCGTGTGCGTTTTTGTCACATGTACTTTCACTCCATATCCTTTCATTTTTATACGACCACAAAAATTTACTATGCTTCCAGTGGACGGATCATTATGAAATTTTAGTATGATGTATCTTGGCACACGCGTAAACAGAGGTTATAATTTTGAGTTGGTGGCCCCGCCCGTTTTAGAAAAAGGGGCCAAAAAGGGATGAAATTGGGTGTTTTCACATATTTGACTGTAGAATCTTTATTATTTATTAGATTTTGATGGGATTTGTTAGAGTGTGCTCCTGAGGAAATTTCCAATCTTTAGTATGCCAACGGATTTCACGTAGCAAGTACGGCTCACGAGATATATGGGCCCAACAAGGGCAAATTCCCCCCAAAATATTTTTTTTTATTTTAAGTCCGATTTTGATGCAGTTTTTTCAATGGATTCCTTGTGAAAAATTAATATGGCGCTCAGCTATTAGATTTTTGGTAACTTGTTTCCTGTCCCAGCTATGAGGGGCCGAACGGGGCCAAAACTGCGAATTTGCAGATTATGTAGCATTTTTATTTTTCATTCGGATTTCGATGGGATTTTTTTCTTTAGATTCCTCTTGATCTAAGCTTTCAGTAGTATGTCAACGGATTTGGCGTAGCTCTTACCGTTTCCGAGCTACAAGGGGTCAAATGGGCCAAAATTGCAATTTTTCTAAATATGTGAAATCTTTATTTTTCATCGGATTTCGATGGGATTTTTTTCTTTGGATTCCTCTTGATCTAAGCTTTCAGTAGTATGTCAACGGATTTGGCGTTGCTCTTACTATTTCCGAGCTACAAGGGGTCAAAGGGGCCAAAATTGCAATTTTTCAAAATATATCAAATCTTTATTTTTCATCGGATTTCGATGGGATTTTTTCTTTGGATTCCTCTTGATCTAAGCTTTCAGTGATATGTCAATGGATTAAGTGTAGCTCTTACCGCTTCCGAGCTACAAAGGGTCAAAGGGGCCAAAATTGCAATTTGTCTAAATATGTCAGATCTTTATTTTTCATCAGATTTCGATGGAATTTTTTTCTTTGGATTTCTATGGATGTAAAGTTTTAGTTGATAGTAACATATTTTACATAGCTCTTACGGATTTTATCAATAAGTGATCAAAAGGGTTGATTTTTTCCCTAGTTTGTTTCCAGCTAATAACTGTGTCAAGCTTCTTTTTGTGTCCATCTAATTATTGTGTCAAGGTCTTTATTTTGTCCACATTCACTTTGAACTACTTTTTTGAAATTTCAGTGGTCGACATGCTGCGGTCGTATCATGCTGCGCTCGGCGTAGCCCTTTATTTATATTTATTACCATATGCCTGCATACCGTATGCCAAACTCCTCTGTAACGCTTGTTCAATGGTATTTCGTGAAACTTTTTATGCAACAAGGATATATATAAATGTGCATATTGCAGGGATTTTTCATCGTGCAATATTTGCCAAGAATGAGTCAGGAATTATGCCCCTTTGAACTTAGAAATTGATAGGGGTTTTGATCAATCATGTATGCTTGTGTTTTCTCGAGAAAAGACTTTTCATGAGTATCAATCAGAAAAAACTTTGAACATATTCAGTTATTCAACTTTCTCTAAAACAAGGAAATCCCGTTTTGATGTCGTGTCTGCATCCATATCTTGTTTATTCATTAGGTCAGGAACCAAATTCTTGGTATTGGATCATTACTGACAACCTTCAACTACCAATAAGTCCCTTTCTCAAAAGTCCAATGTTTTTAATGGCAATATCTACGGTCAAAGTATTATATATTTATGTACGATTCGTAAATGAAAATTTTACTTTCATGTATCCTTTAATTAGAATGAATTTATAACTGTTGCAGTTGCAAATTCCATAAGGTAGTGAAAATAAAAAGACACAATTGAATGAAATTGTTTCCTAAAACAAGGCACTCTTTTTCTGTTTCAGTCTTCATTTAACAGAGCTCAAGCTTGGATCAAAGAACTCCTACAACAGGCCAACTCTCAGATGGTGATATGTTTAGCTGGGAACAAAGCCGATATGGCGTCTGAAAAACGCACTGTAACCAGAGAAGTATGTCAATGTTTAAAAACATCCAAACCAAATTGACCGCGTGATCATTCTTAATGATCCCGATGATCGTACTTTGCAAAGATCAATTACAATCAGAGCTTAAACATACACACATTATACAATAGACATTAATACATTAGATATTTAAAGATGTTTGATCCTCTCTCCTCCTCAGTTCTGATGACTGATTTATAAAGGATACAACTGCCTTAATAGCTTCATATGTTTCAGGATCTAGAAGCCCTTTTATGTATTTACTTTTGATGTATAGCAAATATTAGAGTTATTCTGTTTTTTTTTAAATGAAGAAAATGGTTGTTTCTCAATTCCTTATTAATGTACAAGAAAGAAAGAAATGACATTCATCATTGATTTTTTAATAGAACTACAGTTCGGTAATTTTCTTTAAACCTTGGAATATCAATATGACCAATAATTTGTTTGAGACATTTTAAACATTAAGTGGGCATATTGTAACAACATATGACTGTAGTTAACTGTACATTGATGAAATATATGATTTAAATTTTCTACAGACTTTTCTCGAAAATGAAAGGTAACTTGTATGAAAGATGAGATCTATACCTTAACAAGTTATATCGGTGTTTATTTTTGAATCATATGAGACATACGACGCAATGAGACACTGAAAGATGCAACAGTTACATTAATAGCCGCAATGAATAAGTGATGGACATGACAGAGTACTAATGGTCGCGACATACATCGAATATCTATAGGCGCGACAGACATTGGTAGATGCACTTTTATTGACGATACATACATTGTTGGACAGGATAAATAACTAAAAACCCAAGTTACTGTGAATTTTGATTCTGCAAATGCGCATTTCGACAACTTATGTCTCTTCGGTGCAGATTAAACGTTTGGAAGACCATAAAGTCAAAGATGTTTGACAAGACATGAATCTTCATTTGCGCAATAGAAACGTTGATGACCGAGAAGCACTAGAAATGCAGATTGACATTACAGACAATGTTGGGGGCAATTGGTACATTGGTTAATGTGAAAAAGCCATTAATATCGTGACAATGATAATGATTCGACAAAGAAATCATTACATACACAACAAGGGGAAAGATAATTACCAAATAGTCATTGATGGCTGAGGCAGAGACATTGATAAAATTAAATGAGCGAGATATTTGAGAACGTAACTACGACATTGTATAGCGCTAAAGACGACTACATGTAGGCACACATCATTTATTTCTACATGTAGTTAGATAAATACTTGTTTTTCTAATTCTTATGCTGTTCTCGTCAATTTTATTCCATAGAAGATCAAAGTGTTCTTTAACATGTGCAAAAATTTATCTCGCGATTTCATTGGATATTGAAAACTTATCTTCAAATAGCAAAATATGCCTTAAATACACTTTTTTGAGTCTATATCAATGTTACTAGTATTTTCTCAAAGCATAGTTTGTTGTTGGTCTTGAAACACCTATTAAAGATTTATTTTTATTGATTTCCATACAATGTAAATTCCATTTCCGGTGATGTCATGGTATTGATTGTAGAGGTCCACGGCGGGGTAGAAACTAAAAATCACACTGTGTCACTGACTTGAAATTTTGAAATATGAAAGCTGTAAATATATGCAGAGGATGATTTAAGGAGTCTCATTCCAACTCCTTGGTGATAAATTGAAAAGTTAAGGCTGCAACTTTATGCATTTTAATTCATAGCATCTTGATTCCCCTCTCCATGTGTAGGACGATCCCCAATTTAAGAAGTTAAAAACGAACGATTTCGTTCTTATGAAAGTGGTCATGACCCTCCCATCACCCCCTTTTTTTATACGATCGCAAAAATTTTGCGGTCGTATAATGGTATGGTGCTGTCGTCGTCGTCTGTAGACACTTTTGTTTTTGGTCAATAACTTTAGTTTCTGTTGACTTGACCAATCCTTATGAAATTTAAACACAATGTCCCTTGGCACAAAAGGAAGGCTTGGCTTAGTTTTGGTCGTTGTGGCCCCACCCGTTTTAAAAAAAGGGACCAAAAAGGGTTAAATTTGATGTTTTTACATATTTGACTGTAGAATCTTTATTATTTATCGGATTTTGATAGGGTTTCTTTCAGTGTCCTCCTGAGGAAATCAGTAGTATGCCAACGGATATCACGTGGCATGCACCGTTCACGAGATAAATGGGTCCCAAAAGGGGCAAACTTCAAAATTTCATATTTTTTGATGCAGGTTTTTGCAGTGGATTCCTTATGAAAAATTAACATAGCGCTGCACCATTAGATTTTTGATTACTTGTTTCTTTTGGCCCAACGGGGCAAAAATTGCAAACATGCGGATTCCCTAAAATTATTATTTTTCATCCGATTTCAATGGGATTTTTTTTCTTTAGATTCCTCTCATTGTAGGCTTTCAGTGTTATATAAACGGATTTGGCGTAACTCTTACCGTTTCCGAGCTATTAGGGGTCACAGGGGCTAAAATTGCAATTTTTAGAAATATGTAAAATCCTTATTTTACATCAGATTTTGATGGGATTTTTTTCTTTGGATTTCTCTCAATGTACGCTTTCAGTAGTATGTCACGGATTTGATGTAGCTCTTACCATTTCCGAGCTATAAGGCGTCAAAATTGCAATTATTAGAAATGTGTCAAATCTTTCTTTTTCATTAACTTTTGATGGGATTTTTATCTTTGCATTATTCACATTGTAAGCTTTCGGTAATATTGCAGAATATTTTGTGTTGCTCTTCGGTTTCCAAGCTATAATGGGTCAAAGGGGTCAAATTGCAATATTTCAAAATATGTGAAATCTTTATTTCATTGGATTTCAACCTGAGTTCTCTTGATTGTAGTCAACAAAATTTCTTATCTCTTACAATATCCTAGTAATAAGGGATTAAAAGGGCTAATTTTTATTTTCATTAGTTTGTGTCCAGTTAATTTATTTGTCAATGTAATTATTGTGTCCAGCAAATTACTGTGTCCACATTCATTTTAGTTTACACTTGTTCAAATTTTAGTGGTCGACATGCTGCGGTCGTATCATGCTGCGCTCGGCGTAGCCCTTTATTTCTTATTCCTGTAAGTACCAAAATAAAATTTGTCATTGAAAAAAAACAACAAAAAACTTAAATTTGGCACTTTTGGTTTGCAGGATGGAAAAGACCTCGCAGACGAAAATGGGTTGTTGTTTACGGAAACTTCTGCCAAGACTGGCTTGAATATAGAGGATATGTTTATTAATTTAGGTAATTATACACATGAACATTGATTTAGGGCGTGGAAGGTAAAAATAAGTATAGAGGGAGCACTCAAGTCAATGGGAATGTACAGCATACAGATAAAGAACATTCAAGACATTTAGGAATGTGCAAAATATGAGATAATGGGAATGTGAAAAATTGAGAGAGAACAGTCAAATCAAAGGGTATGTGTAAAATACGGTGAAAGAACTGTTAAATAAATTGAGATATGTTTTGTACAGAAAAAACACGCAAGTCATTCTGAATGACCTGAATATGGAGAGAGAACAGTCAAATCAATTGGGGTGTGTAAAGTACAGAAAGAGAACAATTCAGTCAGTGGGAATGTGTAATATACGGGGAAAGAACAGTCGAGTCAATTGAAATGTGTTTTACATGTAGAAAAGAACAGACAAGTCATTCTTGTTGTGTGAAACATGGAGAGAGAACAGTCCAATTAGGGTGTTAGATGCGGAGAGAGAACAGTTGCATGTAAAATACGGAGAGAGAGGATAGCCAAAGCAACAGGAATACGTAAAATAGGGGAACGTACAGTCAAGTTAATGGGAATGTGTAAAATATGAATGAGAATGTCAGTGCAAATGTATAAAATACGGTTTAAGAACAGTCAAGGAGTAAAAATGTGTATAAAACACGGAAAGAGAACAATTACGTCAGTGGGAATGTGTAAAATGTTGGAAAGAGCAGTCTGGGACGGTGAAAGATTTTTAAGCTCAAAGAAAGAGCAGTCTTGGACAGTGAAAGAGATTTTTAAGCTCAAAGAAAGAGCAGTCAGGTAATTGGAAATTGAAAAAAATATAGTGAGAGAACAGTCAAGTCAATGGGAATGTGCAAACCATGGAAAGGGAATAGTCAAGTCTCCAACCATTACCAATAATTTACAGACAGCTTATTTTAAAAACTTGCTTGATAAACTAAACGCCCAACTTATTTGCATATTTAGAAGGGACTCTATTAAGTACATGGATTTGTCGGAATGAAATGTCCAAATTTGATTAATATGAAACTTTTTCATATAGATCTATATGAAGTTACTACTCCGCTTTTTCACCCTGGTGCCATTTAGATGTTTTTATTGATTTGAGACACATGCCAGTAGAGACATAAGCGGGCTTATTAGACGGCCATTTATTTTTTGCCTTGCACTTGGTTTTATTAATAAAACCATATTACTTTTATTCTTTTTCAGCTGCCAAAATTATTGCAACAACAATGCCACCAATTGAAGCAGACGAGAATGTTCGATTAGACGAAACCCGTCGGAAGACGAATTGCTGTTAATTTTATGAAATGTTTTGTATTTTATATTTAGATTTATAAACATTCCAAAATCCTGTGATAAACAAAATTGTTGTTATGACCATAAATAAGTACATGATAAAAAATAATTGTAAAACATTTAAAATTAAAAACTGACAATCAGTATTTGTAAATTACCATATAGTTTAACAGTAATGTTGCTGCGTTTTGTGAAGTACAATTCGTGACTGTCGAGTTAGGAACTCTTGATTAATAAAACTTAAGGCGTTATACCAGTAAGGGACCGGATTCTCGACCTATTGCCTGAATTACTGACATATATCCTAATTTGAAGTCGCCATATGACCACTGTTTACTAAATTTTCGATTGATCAAAACAATTAACCTGGACTTCAAAATCATTCAGTTCTAGTGCCACGGTGATAAATTGATAAATGTGTCCTCTCTTCGTCTGAATGTTTTGTGTAATAAAAGGATTTTTTCCGACTCGAAAGCCCCGTATTTGCCAAAAATATTGTCTGCACTCAAGAATAATGGACGATTGTATCTAAAAATAATTAGTTTCATTTTACAAGTAAGAATAATCATCGTCATTATACCCCACGCAACGAAGTTGCGTATGGTATATAGTTTTTGACTGGTCTGTCAGTCCGTCCGTCCGTCCGTCAGTCTGTCCGTCCGTCCGTCTGTCATCAAGTTGGTACGTTATTTGTCCGGATAACTCCTCCTACAGTTTTTAAGCAAGGAAGTTTTTATTTTGCAGGTTGATTGTGCACGTATCTAAGATTGGCATACTATTTGGATTTTGATTTTTGATAATTTTTTAGCAAACTACACATTGTAGAATTTCGTAATTTTTATGCATTGTATTGCATATAGGGTACACCATTTGTCGGGAAAACTCCTCCTACAGTTTTTAAGCTAGGAAGTTTTTATTTTGCAGGTTGATTGTGCACATATCAAAGATGTGCATACTACTTGGATTTTAATTTTTGATAATTTTTCAGCAAACTGCACATTGTTGAACTTTGTAATTTTTATGCATTGTATTGCATATAGGGTACACCATTTGTCTGGATAACTCCTCCTGCAGTTTTTAAGATAGGAAGTTTTAATTTTGCTGGTTCACAAATCAAAGATGTGCATGCTACTTGATTTAGATTTTTGATAATTTTTCAGAAAACTACACATTGTTGAACTTTGTCATTTATATGAATTATATTGCATATAGGGTACATCATTTGTCCGAATAACTCCTCCTACAGTACATTAGATAGGAGTTATTATTTTTCAGGTTGATTGTGCACATATCAAAGATGTGCATGCTACTTGGATTTTGATTTTTGATATTTTTTCAGAAAACTACACATTGTTGAACTTCGTCATTTTTATGCATTATATTGCATATAGGGTACATTATTTGTCCAGATAACTCCTCCTACAGTTTATAAGATAAGAAGTTTACAGGGTACTACATTTGCCTAGATAAATCCTCCTACAGTTTTTAGATATTTTACAGGGTGATTATGCATCTGTAAGAAATGTGCAAACTACTTGGATTTCAATTTTTGATAATTTTGAGATAATGTAAGATTATCCGATATGTGGGGGCGTGGGGTATGTGAGCTTGCTCACTAAGGTTCTTTAATTTTTAGTTTTTGCAAATAAAAAAAAATCTTCTATAATTCATATCTCCATTTTAGTAGTGAACATTTTTTAAAGGCTGCCTTTAAAATTGCTATTAAGAAGATAATATGTTACATGTACTTCGTTTTATGGCAGCCAGCGAAATTATAAACTGATTCAGTTTTAAGTTGCGACATTGTTGTTCTTTGAAAGTGCCTTTGAAGAAAAGTAATGATTTTTATGAAAGTTTTATCATTTAGCTCTAAGGGTTAAGTACGAGGCTTCAGAGATACACTGTAGGAACCATTAATAGTTGCAGGCGGAAATGAAAGCCTTATTACCAGTTAGGAGGGTTGCAATTGAATTCCTGGATTAATGAATAAATATATGTCGACTTACTAACTATTAATTAACCTAAAGTGTACCATAACGTTCGCCATAAAAAGCAATTTAGCCGGAACGCTACAAAGCTGATTAAACATTATTGTCATTGATTAACTGATTATAAAAAATGTTCCATTGGCTATACATGATTTACAGTGTTGACATAGAAACGGCAATTAAACATGTTTGCAAGCTTTCTCTTTAATCCTTATACATTTTTTGTAATACAGACTTTTTAAAAATTAAAAAAGAGGGAAAAACTAACATGAAACGCAATTTTTTATTTATTTCGTATTTGAACCCCAACTTTTCGAAGACTCGATCCACCGCAGAACTGGTGTTTAGATTATTTACAAAGTCTATGTACCCGTTTTTCAAGCGGTACATTTTGAATGCGTTTAAGAAATATACATGTCTGGGTTTCAAGACCTGTTTAGGCTTTTAATGGATCCAGTGGACAAAATAAATGTTTAAATTGGAATGTGTTCTGACCAAAAGAATGATTATACATAAAATGTACTAGCAATTTTGAACATGCAGTGTGAGCAATATCCATATAATTATGATGACTTCAAGATAAATAACAATTGTTAGAATAATGATCTATTGCTCAATATGTTTTTTTTTGTTTTTGCAAATTAATATGTTTAAGACGTGTTTCAATACTTGTTTAAATACAGTCAGTTTAAAATAAAATTCAAAAAATGTTTTGTCTTTTACTTGTGAACAAAGTTGTGTTTTTCGATGAGAAACGCACCAACTGTCAGAACAAGAGAACAATAATCAGACTATTAGTCGGATTTAGTAAGGGTAAACTGAATATGAACGCTTTGAATAAGATAGGCACTATATTCATGGTATTGCAAACCTAACTGACACTTGCGGTAAAATAATCACGAATATAACTATAGAAAAATGTGAGCAGAGATCACTAATATGTACCCCGCTCCCGAATTTGATTCACGAAATTAAGCAAAAATCAACAAAAATACAAAAAATATAAATCAAATCAAATCTTAAATATAAATATCTGGTGGACAATGGCAATATTTCACCAAATGGTCCAGGAGGAATTTTTGCCAGAAAATGTGTACCCATTTTGCGGACGGAAGAACGAAAGGCCAGACGAACGTAACGGGTATAATGAGGACGATATCACCACCCACAATAGCGGGGGTATAATGACTATCCAAATTAAAACTACAATAAAGACAAGCTTATATATATAAACTTATAAGTATTTACACAAGTTATATACATCAAACTCTGATTATTTGTTTTAACTGAGTGATGTACAGACTAGAGGTCACGACTATAAGTTGGTTTAACATTATTCCTGTACTGATGTCAGAAAACACTTTTTCTCTAATCGAGTAGTGGCACATTGGAATTCACTACCTGCCTCTACTGTTGCCGCCCCTACTCTGAACACATTCAAGAA
>MJUU01007449.1:59674-85966 GCA_002080025.1 Modiolus philippinarum | reverse complement strand
GATGGCAAAAGCTCACATGGCCTTTTAGGCCAGGTGAGCTAAAAAGCATATTATCCAAAGCAAAAGACCATGATTGTTTTATTATATAGTTGAACATATTATGATATCTTTAAGTGACTATCACTCCAGCAGGTGAATACGTTTATTTATTTACTTCTTATGATTTCCTTCAAAATAAAGTGTAAAATCAAGACAACTACATGTATATAATTAAAATAATTATAAACAGCAGTAACTGTAATTATAAATTGGACAAAAGTAAAACAAAATATTCAAAAAGAAAGAATTCTTCTGATGTATATTTCTATTTTAAGAATGACCTTCCCCTTAATCTGTTCTTAGAAACAGATAAGCCAGGTTATCTTGAAAAATTGCAAATTTGAATTTATGGCACATTAAAAACTCAAAAAATGATAATCTAATGACCAGAAAATTATTCACATACACATACACATACACATAAACACACACACACACAAAACATTCTAGCATTCACTTATATCCAGATTCAGTCAAAAGTCCAATACAATTTTTTTGGATTTTGTCATTGCAATGATACTATGGGCTGATAAAAGCTGGCTGGGACTGATAAACTTTATGAGTTTGTCAGTCTGAATGCCTGACATGAATAGGGTCAATTCAATAAATGTGTCACAGCCTGACATTCTTATCCCGGCCAAACAGTATGATCATGTGACTAATTTATTCACAGTTCCTTTGAAAAAAATATGACAAAGTGCTACTTGTATGAATAGATACAGTCTTTAGTCTGTTTCCTTCCACACTTGATCTCAGCCTGTTCTCTTTAACATACATGTAGAATCTGATAAATGATATGTAGGTCACAAACTCATGGATGGGACAGATTTATTGAATCAGTTCTTATTCCATATCTCAATTATCTCCTCTATTGGGGGGTGGGGGGGGCATTCAGTTTTAATAACTTTAATATACCTCCAATTTTAGGAATAAAATATGAAAACCAATGATTCTGGATTACATATTACAGCCAACTATATGAATATGTATACATCCGGACATCATTTTATGAAAGGATTTGGGATGGCCATTTACAACTTATGGCTTCTGATTAAACATTCTGAGGAGATTATTGATTCTGGTAATGCTCACTAGCTGATTCCTAATATTAAAATAAGGAAGAGACTGCTGTATTACTAAGGTACATTCAACATCCTTAAATATTCATGAAATAATCAAATCTAATTTTCACATAGTTTTAGCTTGCAATTCTGTGTCGCTCATCTCTTTCTGTATCTGAATTTCCATGATTACATAAATCTTCTGTCCGATACAATCGATCTGGTATCAAATTGGCCTATTCAGGTACCTTTTATCATGTTTAAGAGTAAAACTATTCATTATGATCTCTGCCATATATCCATACTTTATGAGCTGCCATAAGAAGATTGGAATGACTTGGAATCATACACTGTACCGTGTCCGACCATACCTGTCTTGTCCAGCACAATATTCATTGTAAATAAGTTTACACAGAAACAGGTGGAAGGTGATTATCAGGAATGCAATTGATACCCAGAATATAGTCGGTAGTCCTCCGAAATGATGTCCATGTTTGTGTAGAGCTATAACATGGTGCTCATGAGCTGGTGCTGTAAATGAGAATATAGGGAAAACATGAAATTTTACATACATTTAATTGGGATAAGATGGTTTATATAAGAAATGCTTTGTGCTTTGACATTTTTTTCTGTAGAATTCAGAAATAATTTTCATCACTGCAAAAAATGACAGAAATGCAATAAAATGTAGCTAAACCTCGAAATTTCAGACTGAATGCAAACCATTAGCACAAGTGGTCTTCCTGTGCATATTTTTATAGTCAGTCAGTGGTCTTTAGTCATTGTTCAAAGTTTCTAATTTAATGGTATACGTTTTGTAAATGAAAATATTATATACTCATTTAAATATCTATAATCTGATTTGTTCAAATCGTGTCACATGACATTTGAGATTTTGCTGGGTCAACCGGCTAGCGTTGGGTCGCGTACGAAGGTCAACCGGTGAACAAGAAAATTCGATATACCGTATTTTTTGGACTAAAGGTCGATGGGGACGATAGGTCGAATTGCTCTTTTTGGGGCAAAAATTTGTTTCTGTTCTTAGATAGGTCGATTGGCACATAGGTCGAAGGACGATATAGGTCGATTGGCACATAGGTCGAAGGACGATCGGCGGTAACCAAGCGTAAGTATTGGTAAGTATAAGCATTTTTTCCATTGTTTATGATAATTATCTTTCTGTACTTATTGTAATAAAAATATAAATTTCTTGATGTTTGTTGTTTTATTATTCTATGGCTTCGTACCTGTTTAATTTTGTGATCATTGTCTGATTAAATTTACTGTGACAAGGGGTCATAAACAGGTGTCAATTTGGGAAATCCAGCTAAGTTGTCAAAACAATACCCAAGCCTGCCACTGATCTTCCTCAATTATATTTAATTAATCGTTTGAAGTTTTTAACTGTCACATCTCGGGCGTCCGATTGTCGTCTGTAATTTGCTGACAACGAATTGTTTGATTGCGATTGAAGACCCATTTGACAATGTAATGACATTTTAGTTACAAAATTAATAAACAGCTATTACAATTTCATCAATTTTGTTGGCGTCCACGGCTATGAAAGTAAAATTTTATTTCGTTTGCTATGTCCCACGCCGCCATTTTGATCATTACTTACTACGCATGTGTCGTATTACAGGTAAAAGTGAAGGCGGTAATATGAAGCAAGATTGATATTCACCTAATAAATATAATAACCCAAATGAATTATGAAATACAATCATATTTGCAAACAGTTTTCATGCCCAAACTGTTTATAACCCCTGAAACAATTTTTCAGTCTTGTACAAAAGATCGATAATCCCGGATTTGTATCAGGTGTTACCGGTTATGATTCCATTATTAATGTATTAACCCAAACTTCCCATTCAAAATGTAGGTCAATAAAAAAGACAAAATACGCGAAAAATATCTTTATTAACACTGTTTTAATAATATAAAAACAAAATAAAACACCAGGTTAGTATCTTCAACCTACGAATGGCACCTACAACAAAAACGAAAATTGTCAATCATATTTATCACTCACATTGACGTTTCTGAAGCATTAACATTTTACACATACGTCAGATTTTTTTTATTAAGCCTTAGATAGGTCGACTTCGTTGGATAGGTCGGTACAGGACTTTTCAGAAAAAAAATATCGACCTATAGTACGAAAAATACGGTAATATAACAGTTACCACCCTAGATAGTGTGTGACCCAGCGGTTTCTCTCCCCTTGAAATTAAGGTCACCCTCGAGCAAGCTCTCGACTGACCTTTATATCTCGGGGAGAGAAACCGCTGGGTCACACACTATCTAGGGTGGTTATTGTATATTCTTTTACTGTTTGTTCCGTTCTGATTAATGTAATAAATGGATAACAGGAAACACCTACAAAGGCTGAAAATTATAATTACATGTCTCAAAATATGCTAGGGAACTACAAACAAAAAACACAAATAAGACAAAAGACAAACGTAGACAACAATAGGAACTCGGGACAGCCGGACTTGGTACTGGCACTAACAAAAGCCAGCGGTAGGGTTAAACCGGTTTATGGGTACCCAAACCTCCCCTTTATCTGTCCCGTTTCCCTATAGTTGAATAACGTATGATAAAGTTAAATGAAATTTGTGTGTTCTTCGATTCTATAAATCAATTTCTACCAATTTCCTAATTGCTGTAACAAGTGGCTCTCAAGAACCTGTATCTCTCACCTGAGTCATTGCTGACATTTACAGTCAAAGTAATTCCAATGTTAAAGGGTCTCATTTTCAAGTTGGTGAATACACATTGATATGACTGTGAAAGTACTATATTTCTAAGACCACCAAATCAAGTTCCCAATGAAATTCATTTTTCCTTTAGAGTTTAAATGATTAGAACTAGAAACCACAAATTTATGTTCCCATGAAATAGTGATATTTAGGAAAACCACGAAAACTGATGTCCATGAATAAAGTACTTCCACAGTATATGATCCAAAGATAAACTATGTTTCCCTTCAGCAGCTATTATGGAAGGAGTGCAGACCTTCTGTAACCTTTTGAAGGGGACCATGTAAGGACCATTATGCCTATAATTTGTTCCAATTGGCCAAGTATTTTCAGAGAAGGTCTTTGAATATGTTTTCCCATAGTGTTAAATGTTAAGGGAGTACGAGCCTCAGATTTCAGAAGCATTCTATATCCTCGGGTTTTATCCATTCAAATAGTGCTAACATTTTTTGCACATGGATCACATTTTCTTGATCATAAGTCACTTTAAAATACATAAAATAGACTGTGTATAAAAATTTAATCCACTTCCAATTATAATTTCATATATTTAAAGGCCTATAAACATCTTATGCAAATTGAAGGAAAACTCTAAAGAGATCCATTTCCCGCCAAAATTTTGACGTCTTATATCTCAAAAATTTCTACATGGATTTTCAAAATTTTTTGCTCAAGTAGTTCCATTAGCAGTGCTCTTCAAAACAAAAGGTCAGAATTTTAATTCTAATTACAAAATTTCTGACACTCGTACTCCCTTAAACTTAATTCCCTGCTAATGGTCATCTTGGATGAAATTTGGACTTGCTTGACACACATTCTAAAGCCGACCACTCAAAGACTGTTCTGCCCAATTTTGGTTCCAAATGACTTTGTAGCTTCAGGAGAGAAGATCTTTGAAAATGTTTCCCCATAGCTTCCAATGTTACACTAAACTAGTCTACTTGCACCTATCTTTGATGAGATACGGAGTTGCTGGACATATTATACCCCCACTAGCAAGTTACTCATGCTTGAAATGTAGGTCAAAAATAACAAAATACAGAAATTACTGTCAATTTATTTTCAAAGTGACCTAATTTTTTTATCTGGAACTTTGTTACTTTACAAAACGCATCTACATACAAAATATTATTCCTCTACTAGTTGTAGTATTCCAGATCTGAACTCTTACAAAACTTTAACCTAAGTCACTCATGCATGAAATGTAGGTCAAAGTGACCCAATTTTAATCTTGAGCTTCATTATTTCATGAGACACATCTACATACAAAATATTATTAATCTAAGAGTTGTAGTATCCCAGATCTGGACTCTTACAAAAACTTTAAACTAAGTCACTCATGCATGAAATGTAGGTCAAAGTGACTTAATTTTTATTTCGAGATATGTAACTTTACAAGACGCATCTACATACAAAATATTAATTCTCTAGTATTTGTAGTATACCTGATCTGGACTCTTACAAAAACTTTAACCTATGTCACTCCTGTATGAAATGTGGGTCAAAGTGATCCAATTTTAATCTGGAGATTCATTACTTCATGAGACACACCTACATATAAAATATAATTATCCCAGATCTGGACTCTTACAAAAACTTTAACCTGAGTCACTCAGGCATAAAATGTAGGTCAAATCCACCTATTCTATATATCAACCTCAAGTACTATTCAAGATGCATCCTTAGACAAAACATTGTCCATCTAGGACTTGTTATTCAAAAGCTATATGGTCTTAACTTTGAATGGACGGAAAACGGACGAATTCAAGGTCTTTTCCAGGCCCTTTAATTTCAAAATGAAAAACAATGGGTTTTTTCCAGTTTTCCAGGATGTGTGGCAACCCTAGAATTAATTGCATTAACATTAACCAATCAAACAGTATGCGAAATGATAACAGCAAATGAGGGAACATTATCAGTGCCATCTGCCTATCTTATATCACTGTTATTATTGATTAATACAATACAAACCTTCTTTGATTTCCTTAACATGTATGGTATGTTTTAATTCTTCCATATGTTGTTTATCTGAGGTGATATAAAGGATTGAGGTTAATGGTTCTGTCCTCTTCACAGGGAACTGTACAACTTGTTTACTGTAAACATAATATACATGTAAATAAAATATTGATAAGTGTTATGATAAGACTAGTTCAGTTTATCAAGCAATCAAAACATAAACCAATAGGGTCTGTAAGTCTTGTCATGTGACTCACGAGAATAAACGATACTCAGGCAATTCGAAAACGTTTCCCGCCAAAACATGACGTCATAGGATTGTGAAGTTCAAATTTTTGTTTGGAACGTCATACATGTATATCTTTGTTTAACATGATACTTCCTGGTACAATTTTTGATTCCGGAAGTTCCAAAATTGTATGAGACTTACAGGCCCAATTACATTGACAAAATACTGTGGAAGTACTTTTATTCATGGACATCAATTTTCGTGGTTTTCATAACTATCACTATTTTGTAGGTACTTATATTCATGGTTTCAAATTCCATACATTAAAATTCTATGGAAAAATGCTTTTCATTGAGAACTTAATTTCGTGGTTTAAGCGAAATCAATGAAAATTGGAACCCCACGAACAACAGTACTTTCACAGTACATGTTAATAATTTTAATTGAAATGGCTGGTCTAATTTTATAGGTCAACACCATAAAATATACAAAGTTCACACTTCAATATGTACAGAAAATTTATTGCTGGTAAGGGAGTAATTTCCGTTTCATGGAAAATTTAAAATAATCAAAGTGAAAATAACATTTCTCCCATTCTCAGCTGTTGGTTAAATAAGCACGCCACTTTTTAACCAACAGGTGTTGATTAAATTTCCACGAGAGATTTCACGCCATTTTAGATCTTATCTCGTTTTACAAACATTTTATGGGGGGAAAAAATCTCATTCAGTTAGATCGAGAGTTAAAAATATTTCTTCACTCTCGATAGTAAAATTTCAATTTTAGCAGATTTGCTAAAACTCGCGTATTGAAAATCGCAAGTTTACTATCTTGAAAAGAAATATTTCAACTCATTCCTACCTGAATGAGAAACCATATTTCCACATGTCAAAATATTATAAAAGAAAAAAAAATACATGTAGTAGGAAAACTTGGAATATCTCTTTAAACTAAAAAAGGATGTGCATTTACTTTGGTTTTATATAATAGTATCATTTTCTTTTAGAAGGAAGTGTAGCCTACTGATCTGTACATGTTCACATAAACTCTATAAGGAATGAGACTGTGTGTACAACATGGTAACCATCTTCTGTTATTCATACAACACAAGAAGGGGCTACATGTACAAATGTATTGTCCATGGCTAAAATGGTATCATTGAACAATTCAAGTCCGATAGTTTAGATGAGACAACTCAGCCCTATTTATTTAAAAGTTTGCAATATCTCAAGGCAATAACCAGTATCTACACCACCCACATTTTTTCCAACATGCCCACTACTTTTTGCAGTTGAGGGTTCATGCATCCTTTGGCCTTTGAACTAGGGGTAAAAAGTACTTTTTGAGGGTACATAAACATACAAGTACATTTACTTCATAATTTTAAATGTCTTTGAACATTGGGTAGAATTATTGCAATTTTACTTAAACTTTTGAAATAAAGAACACATTTTGAACAGAAAAAACAAAATATTCAATAATAAATTTTTAACAAATTATCCAAATGTGTGAGCATGTTGATTTGTGAAATTGTACGTTCAAACTTTCTAATGTACATGAATTATGTACTGAAGTATTTGAATGGACATACTGTTTTCTCTTAAAGTCAACAATACCTGAGAGCAATAGGAGGGTCTAAGCACCCTGCATCACATGCATAATATGGTATATCATTCATATCTAATGAAACATGTATCACAGTCTTATTTTTCTTCACTACTATCACAGATAACTTATACACAATATGTACTAATACTACCTGAGAGCAATAGGAGGGTCTATACACCCAGCATCACAAGCATAATATGGTCTGTCATTCCTGTCTAACGACACACGTATCACAGCCTTATTGTCCTCTCCGACTATCACAGATATGTTTACATGTGTGTTATTTCCATAATTCAATCTATGGAAAAACAAGTCTCTATGGAGATCTTTTGGTTCCATGGACATCTCCAAATGGTTATTATCAAATCGTAAGCCACCAAGACTTAACAGAATAGCTTGCAGGACACCTTCAGCACCTTTTGAAGAAAAAAAGAAATTAAGGTGGTACAGGGGTCTAAAATTCTGTCAGATAGAATTTTCTGATTTTTTCAGGATTTACCCTTTGTTATTAGAGCATACCAAAAATATAATAAAAATAACAGGTCACCGGCCATATAAGAATGAAATATGAAATTTAAAAATCTGCTATTTTGGTTGAAATACACATGTAATAGGGAAAATTAGCAAATTTTAACAAAATTTTAAATTATTTTAGTTACATCAGATAGAATATTTTAAAATTTGGTTAATTAATAGCTAATATACTGTCCTTCAATTTCCATGAAAAAAGTTTGGGGGTCACCCAACTTACATGTATTTTTGAATAAATCGCAAAAAACTCATTTTTTCCTATTATTTCTATACAGATTATCTCAGCTTAATGGAACAGGAGTTAGCTGAAAGGTTCAATATTTTGCGTGGTTACTTAAGAAAAGTGGCATATTCATCAAATTTAACTATTATAAGACATTGCAAATGGTTTTGGCAATGTTCCCATAGTGAATTCCATATTTAGTCACATGCGCAAGAATGATGCGCAATTTTAAACTCCCGTACTACCTTCAATATCAAAACTTTGTTTCTATATATTGTACTTTGTGTTCCATTTTCACACTTCTTTTAGTTTATGGTTTTCCAAATGTTTTGATTTGATCTGCACTGAAGAGACATAAGTTGTCAAAATGTGCATATGCAGAGTCTAGATGTTTGTTAACTTCGGTATTTAGTTACTCCAAACCAGTATTAGATAAAATTCATTAAAAATGTGTGTGCAATATATGCAGTTCCTGATAGGCCAATGGAGTAATTGCCTCTGCTGTTTAATGTTACTTTCTAGAATTCAGCTTCTGGGACTAAATACGAAGTAGCAGAATGGAACATCCAAGTGCACTGTTCAAATCAGAGACATAAATGTATAAACTGATTTCTCTAATGATATGTGACGTATCAACTGGTTTTGACTGGTTAAATAAATTTTCATATTCAACACATGTTGAATAAAGCCCTGTGCTATTTCCCACAAAATCTATTTGGGATACAAATATCAGTGTTCCTTTAATGATATGTCAAGTTTAAACCAGTTTTGACCCGTTAGATAAATTTTCATATTCAATGTATGTTGAATAAAGCCCTGTGCTATTTCCTGCCAAATCTATTCGGAATACAGTTCTCTGTGTGCACATTCTATCATTAGAGAAAAAGATTACACCACTTTATCCCGATTTTTACCATATTTTATCCACTCTCGATAGTTAAATTCAAAAATTTTTAAATGCTTGGCAAGCCTGGCAATTAAAATTTTAAAATTTAACTATCTCTAGTGGATAAAATATGGTAATGAACGGGATCTAGTGGTGTAATCTATATTTATCATTAATCATTAGAGAAGAAGATCACACCACTTTATCCCGAATATTGCCATATTTATCCAATCTTTATATTTAAATTTAGCTCGGCAAGCCTCGCAATTAAAATTTTAAAATTTAACTATCTCTAGTGGATCAAGTATGTTTATAAACAGGATCTTGTGGTGTAATCTTTATTTCGCCTATATATACCTGCTCTAACCATAATATTACATCCTTTTTTCTCCAATGTTATCATCCATGTTGAAGTAACATCAGCAATATCAGTCTCGTCTTTAATCTCCGACCATAATGTTTCGGAATAAAATCTAAAATAGAGATAAGAAATATAAAATTTCATAGATTTACTTGCACATAATGATTATTTACTTACATGTATGTGGTACAAGTATTATTCTATTTAATTAAGCTGACTGTTCACAGGTCAGTTATATCGGGGTAATTTGTTTTAAAGTCACCCAAAAGACAGAGAAAGTAATGCCGCACCCATTCTATTAAAAAAATTTCAGCAAAATTACAAATAAATTACGGTTGTGTATGGATTTCTTTGAAAATGACCCCTTTAATATTTATTGTCTCAATGTATAGTGAAATCTTTCCAAACCAAACCATGCCTTAACCGGAAGCTTGTCTAAACGAATCCCTGTCTACTGTGCTAACAAAAATAAGGCTGATAGACTGATGGGTCAAAATTATTACAGAATCTGCAACCTAGTTGCATGGGAAATAATTACATTTCTACAACTTACAGCAATGTGTGTCCACCATAACATCTATCAGGATAGTGTAGTGTTTTCCTGATCTTCATCTTGTCTGCCTCTGTTGACGTTAGTTCATGTAATGGAGCCTGGATATTACTCAGGACATAGTATAATGTAGAATTGATTTTATTTCCATTCAGAGCACCAGCTGCCTTGGAGAAACTTATTCCAAATCCACTTTGCCATATCTGTAAATGCAATCAAACTTTATTTTGCAGATTTTATAAAACAAATTACACTTGTGCATATATGATTCAACTTCTCCTACTTACTAAATGTTTCACAGAGAGTTTGAACAAATTATACAGACTTTCTCATTAGACATAGTTATCTCCTTAATCACCTTATTAATCAAGGATTCAAAAAATTTCGTCTCATACGATTATTTAAAAAATTCTTTAATAGATACCAGTCCCTTGTGAAAAAATTTGAAGTTTCGGTCCAAATTCTGATTCAAGATCCTTTATTTAACTGAATACTGGGATGATATGACTTTTTACTGTCTACATCCTGTCAACAGCAATTGCTGTTGAATTGCTATGGGACACTTCCACAATGGAAGGGGAGGTCTGGCATGCCATATAGCTGATTTAACTCACCATTTCTTTTTAAATACCTGTACCAAGTCAGAAACATTGCTGTTTGCAATTTTCCAGGCGGTTTTGCACCCACTTTGTCTTTTTGCCTCTTGGACTTTGGCTCTGGACAAATGTGTTCAGTAATATTGTTATTACCCTAATTTTCAGAGAACACTTGTGTTGTAAATGTTCAAGAGAACACTTGTTGTTAATGTTCATGAGAAGCTCTAATTTTCGCTTTTGTCAAGTATTTGATTTTGAGGAACATATTACAAACACTTTTAAAACAATGTACCAGTAAGGCACAAGAAAGCTGAATGGCTAAACAAATGATATACTTGACACTCGTGTAGTTTGAGTATCTTTTTTTCAACCATCAAAAAAATTCCTAAACAGTTCAGCTTATTAAAATTATGACACTCACATTCCTCCATACTTTGATATGTTCTTCCCTCAGTGTTACATAGTCTATCTTCAACACAGATTCCAGTTGCTACAATAGAATAAATATGGTGGCAATTATCACTTTTAGAAAATTCATGTATAAATATGGAATACATCTACATGTTAGTAAATCTACTGCATAATGTTGAAAACTCAATTTTAAACGAGTCCTCAAATTACTAATGTTCAATCGATTGAGTGGTTTTGAATAATGTCAATTTCAGCACTATTTCACTAAACTGATGCATGAACTGCCTACAGTGTACAGTCAATGGCCGATAGTATTGGCAGTCACAATTTTGAAGTCTTGGGTGATCAGAATCCACTTCTACCTGTGTTAGGGAACCTTCAATAAGATTTCATCTAATTCCTGAGTACTTTTGATTCTCCTACCCTTTTCCCATTTCATGGCAACAATCGCTTTTTTTATGTCTTTTACACTAGAAACAAATTCAATACATGTTGGGCACACTTTCTCTTAAATTTCATCCAAATTCTAAACACTTTTGATTTTCCCCCTTGGCAAGATTTTTTCTATATATTCTATGTAAAACCACATTTTTTCATTAAATTATAGTGAAGTCAATTCTTATCTGATTTTAGTGAAAATTTCATTGATAAATTCGGAATCTTGTGAAGTCTACTTGTTTATTTCAGTGTAATTTTCTGAATTTCTGTTTCAAAGAATCCATGATTTAAAGAGGAGGTGAAATTTTGAAATCTACTGGGCAAAATTCATTTTTGTCATAACAGTCCTTGGGTGGTTCCCTTGTGATCCATCCAAGATGGCAGCCAGCTGGGAACATAAATTAACATAGGATTTGAATTTATGACATAACTGCATGAACTTTTTAAAATGGTAGAAAACATCTCATAATTCCGTGTACAAAAATAAAAAGTAAATATTAACAATAATTTACCTGTTCTACACTTGATAATAAATCTTTAGGAGGAGGACTTTTCACAGGTACTGGTTGTGTATAATTTACAACTGTTACTACATGGTATCTTACAGTTCTATAAATAACAGAAAAAGTCCAAAATAAATACAGTTCGAGAAATTTCAACATAAATATCATGTAATTTAGATAAAGATGATAAATTTATTTACTTCAAAATATTTACAGAGTGATCAAACAGTGCAGTATTCAACACACGTGCCAAATAGTACAGTATTCAAAACAAGTGCCAAATAGTGCAGTATTCAACACACGTGCCAAATAGTGCAGTATTCAACACACGTGCCAAACAGTGCAGTATTCAACACACATGCCAAATAGTGCAGTATTCAACACACGTGCCAAATAGTGCAGTATTCAACATACATGCCAAACAGTGCAGTATTCAACACACGTGCCAAACAGTGCAGTATTAAACACACATGCCAAACAGTGCAGTATTCAACACACGTGCCAAATAGTGCAGTATTAAACACACGTGCCAAACAGTGCAGTATTCAACATACGTGCAAAATGCATTTCTTTCTGTATTATTCCCAAAAGTTCTTTGTTTAATTGTTAAGCAGTATGTATAAACCATTGAAGTAATAGAACAAAATTTGTGTTTTTTGTAATTCATTTACTCACAAAAAAAGACCCTTCTATAACCTCTTCAGCATTCCATTTTGAACAACTCTAACAAAATTGTAAATGTCACATCTAATTTGATTGAAGGACATTTTGAAGGACATTTTTTGATAAAACTATAATAAAATGTTATAAAATATTTTTTGCACCCATACTTATTGTATTAACAGTTATTAATTTAAAAAAAACAACTGTAAATATCTTCCCATAGTAATAAATGCAGATAACAGAATTGCATTTTTAAATATCAAGGCATCAATTATTGATTTTTAAGCTTAAAAAATTTAAAGGTATCAATTAATAAATTTAAAGTCACAAATAAAAATGAACTATTACGCAATCAGTAAACTAATAACTTATCTATAAATTGATATGATGAATTGTGGAAAGACAACAAATAGTCTAGGGTATCACTGGTGTAAGCAAAAAAATGATCGTGAATAGAGTGTTGATGGCAAAAAAAAATAATACAGTGGATTCCTGTTAATTGCATACCTTATTTGTCAGGAAAAATTATTCAATTAACAGGAATATTCTATTAAGAGGAGTTTTCAATCTTGCTGTCAATTAACTTGAAAAGTGTTATATGATGAGTTACACAGAGATAACAGTCTGTTTTTACAAAATTAATCTATTTGACATTTCATAATTAGATATCTCTTTTTAATTAGTTTTTTCAGAATAATTTGCTAAAAAATTTATACTTTTATTGTTAAATTTCACAAAACATGTCTTGATTTGAAAATGAAACTATTCAATTAACAGGAATTTTATAACTATTCAATATGCAATTAAAAGGAATAAATAATATAGAAGCATATAGTAAATGGTTTTGTGCAGCAGAATTGTATGCAATTAAGAGAAATATTCTATTAAGAGTTATGCAATTAAGGTAGTAGACCTAGGTTAAGGGACATAACTCTTAAAAATCACAGGTGAGTTTGTTGAAATCATTTTCATAAACAGATTCTAAGCCTCTGAGTAACATAGATGATTTTTTATTCTTTTTCACGTGAATGCTTAAAAAGCATTGATGAAACTAACTATTTCAAACGTCTTACTGATTTAAAGAGTTATCTCCCTTAACCTAGGTCTACTACCTTAAATGGAGTTGACTGTACCATAAAAGTTGTTTTCTTTTAGGAGGGTCACATTTTTGGAGAATTCTTTCCAAATTGTTTGACTTTATTTACACTGGACTGAAATATTCCAGATTTCTTAAGGATGTTCGCTGGTCATGCTTATGTATTTCTGTCAGATTTTCGGTTTTCTCTAGTTTTATCCAATTAAAAGCTTAATAATTTTTTGGTCGATGACCCCGAATTTTTTACCATAATTTCATTTTATACATCTTTCTGAGCATTCTGACAAAATTTTATTCAGTTGGTGTTATTTTGTCACATTCATTATTGAATAAACATTGCTCATATTAAACCTATGAAAAATGCAGAGGAGTTCGGTTTCCCACCATTTTTTGAAACACGTTGAATCTCAAAAATTGCATCGGTAACATATTGATTTTTTTGGCTTAATTTACTGCTTTGTCGATTTTCTAACAAAAAATCATATTTAATTAAAATCCTTGTTATTTTAAATTTGACCAACGAACATCCTTAATATTTTCTGAATAAAGACTTGCATAAGCTATTTCTCAGTATGCAATTTTCACGGCACCAGAATTTCACAAATAAAGTGAAAATTAGATCATCCCAAAAATGACCAGTTATACATTTGTACGATAATGCCTGTTGAATATTTTACTACTTCTTACTTATCAGCTTTGATGGTTACAGTTGTACCAATGGTAACCGAGGCTACAGCTACATGAACCTGGAACTGAGGATTCTGGGTAGGAATAACCGTCTGTGATGAGGTATATTCTACTGTGTTCCCAATGGCATCTTTAGTACTGAAAAATATATTTTTGAGTGTTAATTTACACTATTCAGGGGTCATGGAGAAATCAAAGCTAAAAGAAAACTGAAAAGAATGTCTTGTGCTAAAATTGCATTTTTTTTGTTCAATGTTGCACAGCAGATGTCAATTTCTACAGAATAGATATAGAAATCATCAATGAGGAACATTATCTTTATCATATTATTGATTGATTAATTGATTGATTGATTGATTGATTGATTGAACAAAATGTAATGTCATGTAGTTTAGGCAAAACTTCAGCTATACAGGTGCATATATCATACAACTTCATTATAGCTGTCTAGGAAATCACTGTCCTTGAGATCTGACATCCAGAAAATTTTCAAGAGCAGATCAGGCTTACTGGTTGAGTACCAATTATCGCCGTGAACCAGTTATCGCCAATTTTCACGTGCTTCGAGATCGCACATGACTTGTCACACATCTGTGTATAGAAGTGACAACAATACCCTAAAAATACATTCCTTAAAGATATTTGTTTCAATCATTAAAAACAGTGAAATCTGAGATAAAATCCCTCGGGAGCCCCATTAAAATATATATTGCTATGTGGGGGTCATGTATGATAATTAGCTTAAAATAGATTTTTTACATGTGATGTCGCAAAAGAGAACTTGGGGTGTCAGCTATATTCTCTGCCAGAAAAAAATGTAACAATGTTGTTTCCTCTTAAAATAGTCAAATCAAGATGAATTGGAGCTGTAAAGGTCCTCTATTTTTTTTTCATTGTGAACAAAATAGTGTAAATTTGGCATTGATAAAAATCATGCTACTTTCAGTTTGAAAATTGCATCGGCTGACCTTTCATTCTTTATTCCCTTTTAGTTCATCCCTTTTTGGAGTACTTCGGTGGATTAAAGTGTACATATAACGATTTAATAAAAAGCTGATGCATATTTTGAAAGATGGCGATAACTGGTACACACTTCAGCAAAATGAATCGAGAAAATGAACACTTTCTAAAATGACTATATTACTGTGCATGTGCAATGAAACTGAAAATGAACACGATTGGTTAATGTATTACTTGGTACATTTTTACAATATTACACATCAAAAGTCTAGTCCAAGTTTAAGAAGATCAAATGCAAAATCACAGAGTGAAAATGGTGATACATGTAACTGGTACACGACCAGTTCAGGAGAACCTGATGATACCTCAGTTTTTTGTAGGGCTTCACACTGCTAATGATTCAGTGTTTGTGATGTTCTTTTTCATTTTTGTTTGTTTGTTTATTTTGTGTGCATTTCTGTTGCATCTGCAGTGCAAACAATTCTAGATTTTCCCTGTCCATATCTCATCTAAATAATTCCAATATATGGTACTTGTCAATGGTATACCCACCTTGCTTTATTGACTTTGGCATTGTGCCAATTTGTTTGTCCAGGCTGGTCAAAATTTACCACTACAGAATTTTTCTGAAACATAAAAATCTCTATAGTTCTGTTAATTTGAAGTTGATAATACCATTTATTATTGCAATTTCTTGACAACAACCGAAATGTGGGTTGAATTATAGGCCTTTTCAAAATAATCATTTTGTAAGCTGTTCGGTTTAGGAATTAGATACAATGAAACAGTTCCGGTTATCAACCCAACACAGCAAGTGTTGTTCATCATGAACACAGTTCATAACACTGTTCATATTTAGATTACTAGGTCATTGTTTACTGTGACACTGCACTAATTTTGTTATAATTAAATTGGATTTCGGTTTTCAGTTGTGTATTGTTAGTCAACAGTACGAGTGATAGCGGGAAGCGAAAAGTGTTTGTACCTCCATTTGATGGGAGAGTTCAAATCCAGGCAAAGATAACAGCACCTTTTCAAAAAGGGCTATTGCCATTTAGGTAGCTGTTCTAACAAAAAATTACTTATAAAGATCAAAATGTGAGTTTTTTTTTTTAATGTGACCAAGTTCTGTTGCATCATTCACATTAATAGAAATGTCCCAATAATTTCATAATTTACAGTATGTTTTGGGGGCATCTACATTTCAACCATTAAGAAATTAAAATTGACAAAATTATTCCTTCAACCCTGCTAGGGTGCACAATCTGGATATATGATAAGATATTTTGAAGGTATCAAAAAATCTAATGTTATTTTTAATCCTAAAAATAAGATATTAAATTCTTTTTTAATTGAAATTATTGGAGCCAAAAATAAATTTTAATGTATACATACACTTGGATTTCTAATTTTAATATCTTGTACCAAAACAGAAGGTCTGGTTCTGCTGGCATAGACAAGGGACTCTACCATCAGACAATTACTTCTCCAACCTTTGTCCTACAAAATATACAAAAATATGGCTGCATGAGGTACACAACAATAAAACTTTCATATATATTTCAGATAATTTTGGCATTACTATAGGATCTGTAAGTCTCGTCTTGTGACACCAAGATTTCACAATAAAATTGAAATTCAAAAACGTTTCCAGCCAAAACATGACGTTTTTGAATTATGACGTTCAATTTTGTGATTAAAACGTCATACATCTTCGTAAAAAATGCAACTTCCGGGTACAGTTTATGTATCCGAAAGTTGCAAAATTGAACGATAGAATAAAAAAGATAACAGGAAACACCTACAATGGCCAAAAAAACATAGCCACATGCCACAAAGTAAATAGGAACTGCACAAGAAAAAAATCACAATAAAAATTGAACGCGACTTAGAGACCCTATTATGCAGATTAGGTAATTTGTTCTCTGTCTGCTCTTTCTAACCTTTTGGTTTTTGGACTTGCAAAATCTGATTTTTATTTGCACTGAAGAGTCAAAATGGCCATCTGCAGAACTTAACTTTATTGCGATTTCTGTATTCTGTTATTTCAATTGTACTTCAAAGTTTGTATTAAAGAATTTATCCAAGAAAGTAACATTTTTTTTTGCTTAAAGCTGTGGATTAAAGTAAGGCCAAAATTAAAATAATGCTTGTTTCCCCTTACCCTATCGACCCTAAAAAAAATGGCCATACTAAAATAATAATTATATTGACTTTTCGGAAAGAAATTTTTTTACTCAAATTTGGATAAAAAACCAGTAATTTCTAACCTCTTTATAGTAGAAATTAAAAAAAAAATTCTTCCTGCCTACCTGCTCAACATTGTTAGGTAAGTTTGGGGAAGGAGATACAATTTTTTAATTATAGCCTAAGTCATATTTTAGGTGAATAGAATACTGTGAATCCATTTTTATTCGTGGGGTACCAATTTTCGTGGTTTTCATGGGTGTCCCCTAACCACGAATTCAAATACTCAACGAAATATGATTTTCTTGTGCAAGCTTAAATATAAGTGAATGAACATAGTGAAGGACCTGATCAACGAAGTCCATAAACCTTGCACTTGTACCTGTGCCCACACAGCCTGATATATCCACAAAAGGATAGATTTGTATTCTCTTGTACCTTTAAAAGCAGAAAAATAAGTTAAAATGTTTTATTTCAAGTGTTTCAATTACAGTCGAACCTCGTTGTGTCGAACTCGGTTGTCTCGAAAACTCGGATGTGTCGAAGTGAATCGCCAATCCCGGCAAAATTCCCCTTTACTTAATGCAATTTTACCTCTGATGACTCGAACTCGGTTGATTCGAAATCTCGGATAACTCAAGCAAAAAATTTGGTCCGACTAGAAAAATAAAACGTAATTTTACCTCCATGTGTCGAAGTTTGGCTTCAATAATAATTAAAGATTGGTCATCATGTAATTTTACTGACACTTTTAGCGTGTCATTTTCACCTGTCATATTTTAATCCGTTAGCGTACAGAGATATTGTTGTATATGCGTGCGTCCAAGCGGAACTAAACCTGTTATTGTTTGTCAGTTTTACCTATGAAATTTATCAAAACGAATTTAAATGACCCAAGCCAATATGCATTCCTTTGATGAAATTAATTATGGGTGATTATCAAAAATCACAAAGAAATTGATTAAACTCATTTAAAATAATTTTTCTTAATTGATGTGATGTCTGTTCAAGTTTCCCCTTTTGATCTTGCTCATCACAAGCTGTTAATAACATTCGATAAAATGCTATAAAATGGCATGCATTTCAAGTGTTGTCATTATCACAGTTCGCGATGTCAGTTGAACAATCTAGTGAAGGAACCGGCTCGACCGGGGGGATAGCTAGATCAGCTGTTAAAAGAAAACTTAATGTTAAATCAATAGAGGACAAGTACCAAGCCATACTCGAAGTTGAAAAATCTACCCGACCCAAATCTGAAATTGCCCGTAGCTTTGGGGTACCTGCCAACACATTATCCACTTGGATAAAAAATTCAGAAAAAATAAAAGAAGCATATCTGCAAAGTAATTTTGCTCCAGATAGAAAACGCATGAGAACAGCAAACTATGATGACGTAGAACACGCACTACTTAAATGGTTTACTTCAATTCGAGATCAAAATGTTCCCATTTCTGGGCCTATGTTAACAGCTAAAGCTGAAGAATTTGCCGTTAGACTAGACCATCCAGATTTCAAATGCAGTAATGGGTGGCTTGACCGTTTCAAAGAACGCCATAACATCACATTTAAAAAAATTTGTGGAGAAGCAAAATCAGTAAATGTACACAGTGACGCCATGAACAACTGGGCAGATGAATTAAAACACATTCTAACAGAATTTTCACCAGATAACATCTTCAATGCCGACGAAACAGGTCTTTTCTTTAAGTTGTTGCCAGAAAAGACACTAGAGTACAAAGGGGTAGATTGCAGTGGTGGCAAACGAAGCAAAGAGAGATTAACGGTACTGGTTTGCGCAAACATGTCAGGGTCTGAAAAAATTCCACTACTGGTTATCGGAAAGTCAGCAAATCCGAGATGTTTCAAAAACATCAAGACTCTACCCACTGAATACACATCAAACAAGAAAGCTTGGATGACATCGGAAATTTTCACCAACTGGATCACCAAACTCGACAAAAAGTTTCAACGTCAACAACGCAAAGTCGCCATGGTCGTAGACAACTGTACTGCACATCCGAAAGTTAAAGGCTTGAAAAACACCTCACTCATATTCTTACCACCAAACACTACCAGCAAGACCCAGCCTTGTGATCAAGGCATCATCCAGAATTTAAAAGTTCAGTACAGAAAAAGAGTCTTAATGAAACAAATTTCCGCTGCAGAAAAGAAAATCGACTTCAACATAACAATTCTTGATTCGCTACGACTTCTACAACGTTCCTGGTACGCAGTCACAACAACAACAATCAACAACTGTTTCAGACATGCCGGTTTTTCAACAATCGACTCACAAGATCAACAACCAACCAGCGATGAAGATGACGACGATGATATCCCACTCGCACGCTTAGCCGGACTCAATTTTGCTGACTACACCACTGCAGACAACAACGTACCCACTACGGAACCACTAACAGAAGACGACATCATCAATGGTATCAAATTAAAGAAACAAGAAGAAACACCCGAGAGTGACGATGACGACGACTCAGTACAAGAAGAGAAACCCGTACCTTCACTTAGTGCTATGCTGGACATGTCAGACGTGTACCAGTCATACTTCGAGACACAAGACGATGCAGCAGAATACATTCCCTTACTAGTAAAGTGCCACAATTACCTTGTGAAGAAACAACTGAAGAAGAAACTTAATGCCAAGCAATCAACTCTTTCCACAGACATTTCAGGGCTTATTTGGTTTCGCCAGTGACATTTTGTAAATTACATTTATTATGTGTATTGATTTATTGTTGTGTAAACATTTGCCATGAAAAACGTATGTAGTGCTTGAAATTAATTTTAGTGCTTGTATCAGTATCTTTTTATCAACTTCATAGTGCATAAATGTTTTTATGATAATTAAAATTTATTGTTTATTATTATAAAAAACAATGTTTGCTGAATACGTCACAAAGAAAACTCACGGAAAGCTAGACCTCGGATGTCTCGAACCTCGGATAACTCGAACTATTTTCTATGGTCCCTTCGACTTCGACTTACCGAGGTTCGACTGTAGCTGTAACTGGTTTCCTGTTTTGTTTTTCAATTACGCTGAAGTGTTAATTTCAATTTCAGAATTTGGACAAGAACTATCTCAGTTTTTTTTTTGATAAGATGTTATTAATGATTTTTTTTTTAATTTTAATTATGTTCTACTGAAAAAGACGTGTTTATTTTGCAATCAATACATGTGTCTATTTATAAATAAAGAATGGAGTAAGGTTATGTCAGATTATTACCTAATTACATAATATCTACACATTACTATGAATTGTTAATTACAGGGTCGCATTCGATTGGCCTGTGAATTGTGTGATGGACGTGCAATACAGCAAACGAGTGATTCGGAACACCTGTACTGCACAGTTCCGTCTGTACCGACTGGAAAGGTGGTGTGATTGGAACAGTCACGTGACCAAGATGGAAGCCAAATGTTTTGATTAGAACATTTTGCATTTTGACAAATAAAAATTACTTTCTTGATTGTTATAAGAATGAAATTGATAAATAGCATATATTTATTGATGTCAACAACTCTCTGAATGCGAGCAAAGGATTTCAGTGCTATTAAAATAAAGAAATGTAAAAGGGTGTACTGCACAGTTAGAACATGAATAAAGTGTCGTGGAACAGGTCCTTAAAAGAAAGACAACAGTTTAGCATTTTCTGATCCTTTCCGCTCAAAATTTGCATCATGGGCACAGTAAACACAAAGTATTATATAAAATAACTTAAATATGACAATACATTTTTCATCTAATGTTTAATTTCAAGTTTTATTTCAAAAATATTTCCCACCTTTTGTCTTCCATCATAGAGAGCGCGACTTCCTGTTCTGTGACATTCGATTCGTCTGTGCAGAACACTCTGTACTGCACATGTTCTGCACAGACAATTGAGCACAACCCAGGTGACGTACAGTTTTAAATTTTGCTGTTTTGACATCAGGTTACAATTCCATAATTAATGCTGTTCGGAATACATCTAGTTTTTTACCCCAAGATGAAATTCAGAATTAAGCATTACAGTAGGTACAATTGGTGGAAATTTATTATGATAAAATTATGTATACACTAGTAATCTAGAATTCAATAACATTTATTCACTTTTTATATCTTTGACATGAGTCTCGGACATTTTTATGTTGGGGGTGGGAATGAAAATATTTTCCATAAAAACACCGACCCTTTTAATAGCCTCAATTTTCACCAAAAAGAGCAACGGGAACCCCTATTTTTTATTCAAAAAATTTTAAAGAGCTCGGTAGCAACAAATTGTAGGTAGGCCCTTCCGGGTTGAAATTCGGTTGCATCTATTTTTAGAATTGCGTCAAACTTGGGAACCCCCCTATGGAAAACTGCGCTTTTGTAACCTATATCAAAACGACAATTTTCATGTTTTGGAAGATAAAAGTTTATTTCATAGTATCAAATTATAGGAATATGTGTAAAAACCTAATTTAGAACGAATAAAATTATGTAAACTATGTGACATCGTATCTATAGTCTATTTCTGGATTTCTATAATTTTGCACCCTGGAGTACAGGTACTACGATAACCTGTTCTGTGTAAGATTTATAGCATGAGGGTTACAATTAAACATCTAATTTTGCTTTATTAGATATAAAACAAGAATCAAGGTGGTTTCTTGTACGCTTAAACCCGTATTTCGAGGAAAAAAAATTCCGATTTAAGGTTATAAAATTCGGAGAAACTTTGTGAAAACGGCACATCTAAAAACGTCTCTTTTTGCCATTGAAAGCAAACCGAGAAGTAACTTCTGTTTATTTGATATTATTAACAATAAATAAAGTATTCCAGATATAAGCCACGTTTTACACACTTTTTTCAATTATTGTAGTTAAAGTCTGTTTCAAAATTGTTCTTTTATAGAAAATTGGCACATGTGATGTTTTATATTCCAAATATGGCTATGTGATAACAGAGGAGATCGTTATATTCAACAAAGTGGACAACTGCTCAACTCCCACAAATGATAAGGGTAAAAAGACTAGAATGTCTAGGCACAAGAAAAAATGGTACCGTAATGTCTCCAGAAAACAATATTTTTTTCGGAGGGGGTGTCTTTGCGAAAATATTCTAAAAAATTAATATGTAAGATATATTTTTTTAAATATATGTAGGATATCTCCTATTACAATTAGCTAACTTGCAATATACAATTGGACCCACTCTGAATAGGTAACAATTCCGCAATTAATGTTGTTCGGAATGCATCTAGTTTTTTACCCCAAGATGAAATTCAGATTTAAGCATTACAGTAGGTACGATTGGTGGAAATTTATTATGATAAAATCATGTATACACTAGTAATCTAGAATTCAATAACATTTATTCACTTTTTATATCTTTGACATTAGTCTCGGACATTTTTATGTCGGGGGTGGGAATGAAAATATTTTCCATAAAAACACCGACCCTTTTTATAGCCTCAATTTTCACCAAGAAGATCAAGGGGAACCCCTATTTTTTATTCATCAATTTTATTCTACTGCCATTGTTTGAAAGAGCTCGGCAGCAACAAATTGTAGGTAGGCCCTTCGGGGTTGAAATTTGGTTGCATCTATTTTTAGAATTGTGTCAAACTTGGGAACCCCCCTATGGAAATAGCATTGTGAATAATTGCGCTTTTGTAACCATCAATACTGAAGGTACTAAAGCCATGAAGTTTAGAATTTTTATTTCTATTAAATTTAATTAAAAATATTTTGGAACAATTGGCAATCCACGAATTTACGTACACCACGAAATGTCTTTTTTTTTTCTCTATCCACGAAAATTGATAACCACGAAATTAAATGAATTCACAGTAGGCAAACAAGTAAAAGTACTTACAACCTCAAAACACTGTATTTTTTCTGCTAACCCATGGTGAATATTTAATACTGTTGCATCTGAAAGATAAAATGTAAAAGAAGGTAATGTGTTGGTATTTAAGTTTGGCAAATCCCTTGAAATAGGTTTCTGCAAATTTGTTCATGTGAAGATGACAATTCATGATAAAGCTAGAATTGGAAACATTGCTCTCAAAAATATGACATCCACCGAATATGTTGAATTTTATATTTGGGATTTCAAATTCCTATATAATTTCTACAATGAAAACTAGAGGTACTGTGGTCCACTGGGCCACAAATGAATACCCCCGCATGCCCAATATAATAAGAAGTTTAAATAAAAGGCTGATCTTTAAAGTCAACTGCGTCTTTTAATGTTATTCAAAAAACTTAATTTAGGCTAAGTATCAACATACCAATGTATCGGTAAACAGGAAGCAGTAGCGCAACAAAACTNAGGAGATATGGGTTCCATTTTTGGTTGTTTCTCCCACCGAATATATCAAAGATGTGCCTATCATAGTGGGAACAAATATTATCAAATTGTTTCATACATTCAGTTCCAATAGTCAATCGAGAAATGTTCCTAAAGAGTGGGATTTAGCATTTAAATCTATGGCTGATCAAAATATTGGTACAGTTAAGTCAACAAACCGTAAAACTATGCAACTTAAACCAATGTCAGTTATAACTGTATCAGGGTTAGCAAGGTCAAAGGTGACTGGTATGACTACTGCTGTTACAGAGTCTCACGATGATAGCACCGACACTGTAGGGGTGTGCCCGCGTGTTGTTAATATTAAGGGTAAAACTTGTAGAGTTCCGGTCAGAATTTTTAATATGACTGCTAAGGTTATTGATATAAAACCGAAAACAACTTTGTGTAATTTAAATGAGGTTAAAGTTGTACGTCATTTAGATCTTGATTCTGATGAGACTTGTCAAAAATCGGAAACGTCTATTGAAAGTTTAGGTATTACAATTGGTGATGAATTGAGACCAGATATTCCTGATAGGTTACGAGGTTTTCTTGAAAATTGGAAGTCAATATTTTCAAAAGGGTCATCCGATATTGGGTACACGAAAATATTAGAACACGAGATCAAATTAACGGATGATAAACCGTTTAAAGAACCATACAGACGTATACCTCCAGCATTATTTGACAAGGTCAAAGAGCATGTAAGAGAAATGCTTGAAATAGATGTTATTCGCGAGTCGAACAGTCCTTTTTCAAGTAACGTAGTTTTAGTCTGAAAAAAAGATGGAAATTTAAGGTTCTGTATAGACTTTAGGAGATTGAACAAACGTACCGTTAAAGACGCGTATGCGTTACCGCGTATTGATGAAACAGTAGACTGTCTATCTGGTTCTAAATATTTTTCCCGACTTGATATTCGATCGGCGTACTGGAATTGTGGAATTAAGGAGTCCGATAAATTTAAAACAGCTTTTGGTTTAGGTCCTTTAGGTTTCTATGAATTTAATCGTCTCCCTTTTGGCCTTACAAATTCTGGAGCTACTTTCCAACGATTAATGGAAAAATGTATGGGAGAAGCACATTTCAAGCAATGTTTAGTCTTTCTGGACGATATAGTTGTATTCTCAAGTAAAATTGAAGAGCATTTTGAACGTCTTGAATCTGTATTTAAACGATTGAAAGAAAATGGTCTGAAGCTTAGAGGTGATAAATGTGATTTTTTTAAAAGGGAAATTAAATACCTGGGAGTAATCGTATCTGCTGATGGTATTAAGACTGACCCGGATAAGGTTTCTGCTGTTAAGGACTGGCCGAAAATTAAGGGTATCAAGGATCATAGAAAATTTCTTGGTTTCACTTCATATTTTAGGAAGTTTATCAAGGACTATGCTAAGATAGCAAAACCACTTAATGACCTTTTGATAGGTCATCACACTAACAAGAAAGGGGCCAAGTTAAAGAAAAAAAGGCCAACTCCTTGGAAGTGGGGTGATGAAGAACAAAATGCAATGGATTTAATTATTCAACAGCTCATAAATCCCCCAGTACTAGCATTTGCCGACTTCTCTAAGCCTTTTATTGTTAATGTTGACGCTAGCAGTACAGGTTTAGGCGCAATTTTATATCAGAAACAAGAAGGGAAGGAACGCGTAATTGCTTATGCAAGTCGTAGTTTACGAGGTCCTGAAAGATTATACCCTGCACACAAAAGGGAATTTCTAGTGTTGAAATGGGCCATTACTGACAAATTTCATGATTATCTGTCCGGTAGTAAATTTGAAGTCAGAACAGATAACAATCCACTAACATATGTACTAGACAAAGCAAAGCTCGATGCTACGGGCCATAGGTGGGTGGCAGCGTTATCCAATTATGATTTCAGTATTTCCTACCGAGCAGGTAAAGCAAACATAGACGCCGATATTTTATCGAGAAATCATTCAGAATCACGTCATATGAACACTGACGTCATAAAGGCCATTTGTGATTCAGCAATTGTGTCAAAAACTGAACATCCCGTTGTCGAAAGTTTGTTGTTGTCAAAAGACGCAATAATACTGGATAATGGTGATGATCACATAGATAACACTTCCAAATTGTCAGATATAGATTGGCGTACAGAACAGAAAAATGACGTCTCAATAAATAGAGTTTTAGATTTACTGAAATTTGGACAAAAACCTTCAAAACAACAAAT
>MJUU01007449.1:38230-53102 GCA_002080025.1 Modiolus philippinarum | reverse complement strand
AGAGCACTTCGATAATTTTTCATTAGGAATCCTTTGGAAAAAATTGCATCAAAATCGGACTAAAAATAAAAAAATGAAATTTTGAAATTCGCCCCTTTTGGGCCCCATTTATCTCGTGAACGGTGCATGCCACGTGAAATTCGTTGGCATATTCCAGATTGGAAATTTCCTAAGGAGTTTACTGAAAGAAACCCCATCAAAATCCGATGAATAATAAAGATTCTACAGTCAAATATGTGAAAACAACCAATTTAACCCCTTTTGGCCCCTTTTTCTAAAACGGGCGGGGCCAGGAACATAAAATTATAGCCCGGCTAAAGCATGTGCCAAGAAACATCATACTAAAATTTGAAAATGATCTGTTCACAGGAACCAAAGTTATGCTGTCCACAGACACAAAAATACCCAATTTTACCCCTTTTTGGCCCCTTTTTCTGAAACGGGTGGGGCCATAAACCCGAAATTAAAACCCGGGATAGCCATTATGCCAAGAAACCACATACTGAAATTTGAAGATGATCTGTCCACTAGAAACAAAGTTATGCTGGCCACAGACGCCGACGCTGACGCCTACGACTGTGCCATAACATAATACGACCGCAAAATTTTTGCCGTCGTATAAAAACTGCCCCTTCCTTTATATTTATGGTTAAATTATACATGTATGACGTTTTAGTATTGTAGACACCGGTATAATATAAAATCGAGAAAAAGTGCCCTATCTTTTATACTTATGGTTAAATTCTATCAAGTTTTAGTATTGCGGACACCGGTATAATATGAAATAGAGAAAAAGTGCCCTATCTTTTATATTTATGGTTAAATTCTATCAAGTTTTAGTATTGTGGACACCGGTATAATATGAAATAGAGAAAAAGTGCCCTATCCTTATATTTATGGTTAAGTTCTATCAAGTTATAGTATTGCAGACACCAGTATAATATAAAATTGAGAAAAGGTGCCCTATCTTTAATATTTATGGTTAAATTCTTTCAAGTTATAGTATTTCGGACACCGGTATAATATAAAATAGAGAAAAAGTGCCCTATATTTTATATTTATGGTTAAATTCTATCAAGTTATAGTATTGCAGACACCAGTATAATAAGAAATAGAGAAAAAAAGCCCTATCTTTTATATTTATGGTTAAATTCTATCAAGTTATAGTATTGCGGACACCGTTATAATATGAAATAGGGAAAAAGTGCCCTATGTTTTATATTTATGGTTAAATTCTATCAAGTTATAGTATTGCGGACACCAGTATAATATAAAATACTGAAAAAGTGCCCTATCTTTTATATTTATGGTTAAATTCTATCAAGTTATAGTATTTTGTACACCGGTATAATATAAAATGGAGAAAAAGTGCCCTATATTTTATATTTATGGTTAAATTCTATCAAGTTATAGTTTTGCGGATACCGGTATAATATAAAATTGAGAAAAAGTGCCCTATCTTTTATATTTATGGTTAAATTCTATCAAGTTATAGTATTGCTGACACAGGTATAAAATAAAATAGAGAAAAAAGTGCCCTATCTTTTATATTTATGGTTAAATTCTATCAAGTTATAGTATTGCGGACACCAGTATAATATAAAATTGAGAATAGGTGCCCTATCTTTTATATTTATGGTTAAATTCTTTCAAGTTATAGTATTGCTGACGCAGGTATAATATAAAATAGAGAAAAAGTGCCCTATCTTTTATATTTATGGTTAAATTCTATCAAATTATAGTATTGCGGACACCAGTATAATATAAAATGGAGAAAAAGTGCCTTATCTTTTTTATTTATGGTTAAATTCTATCATCAACTTTTAGTATTGCGGACACAGATATAATTTAAATAGAAAAAAAGTGCCCTATATTTAATATTTATGGTTAAATTCTATCAAGTTTTAGTATTGTGGACACTGGTATAATATGAAATAGAGTAAAAGTGCCCTGTCCTTATATTTATGGTTAAATTCTATAAAGTTATAGTATTTTGTACACTGGTATAATATAAAATTTAGAAAAGATGCCCTATCTTTTATTATTTATGGTTAAATTCTTCAAGTTATAGTATTGCGGACACCGGTATAATATAAAATAGAGAAAAAGTGCCCTATCTTTATATTTGTGGTTAAATTCTCTCAAGTTATAGTCATTGATAGTATTGCGGACACCGGTTTAATATAAAATTGAGAAAAGGTGTCCTATTTTTTATATTTATGGTTAAATTCTATCAAGTTATAGTATTGCGGACATCGATAGAATATAAATTAGAGAAAAAGTGCCCTATCTTTTATATTTATGGTTAAATTCTATCAAGTAATAGTATTGCGGACACCAGTATAATATAGTATGGAGAAAAAGTGCCCTATCTTTTATATTTATGGTTAAATTCTATCAAATTAAAGTATTGCGGACATCGGTATAATATAAAATGGAGAAAAAGTGCCTTTTCTTTTATATTTATGGTTAAATTCAATCATCAACTTTTTGTATTGTGGACACAGGTATAATTTAAATAGAGAAAAAGTGCCCTATATTTAATATTTATGGTTAAATTCTATCAAGTTTTAGTATTGTGGACACCGGTATAATATGAAATAGAGAAAAAGTGCCCTGTCCTTATATTTATGGTTAAATTCTATCAAGTTATAGTATTTTGTACACCGGTATAATATAAAATTTAGAAAAGGTGCCCTATCTTTTATTATTTATGGTTAAATTCTTTCAAGTTATAGTATTGCGGACACCGGTATAATATAAAATTGAAAAAAAGTGCCCTATCTTTTATATTTATGGTTAAATTCTATCAAGTTATATGCTGACACAGGTATAATATAGAATAGAGAAAAAGTGCCCTATCTTTTATATTTGTGGTTAAATTCTCTCAAGTTATAGTATTGCGGACACCGGTATAATATAAAATTGAGAAAAGGTGTCCAATTTTTCATATTCATGGTTAAATTCTATCAAGTTATAGTATTGCGGACATTGGTATAATATAAAATAGAGAAAAAGTGCCCTATCTTTTATATTTATGGTTAAATTCTATCAAGTAATAGTATTGCGGACACCAGTATAATATAGTATGGAGAAAAAGTGCCCTATCTTTAATATTTATGGTTAAATTCTTTCAAGTTATAGTATTTCGGACACCGGTATAATATGAAATCAAGAAAAAGTGCCCTATCTTTTATATTTATGGTTAAATTCTATCAAGTTTTGGTATTGCGGACACTGGTATAATATGAAATAAAGAAAAAGTGCCCTATCTTTTATATCTATGGTTATGAAATAGAGAAAAAGAGCCCTTTCTTTTATATTCATGGTTAAATTCCATCAAGTTATAGTACTGTGGACACCGGTATAATATGAAATAGAGAAAAAGAGCCCTACCTTTTATATTCATGGTTAAATTCTATCAAGTTATAGTATTGCGGACACCGGTATAATATAAAATTGAGAAAAGGTGCATTATCTTTCATATTTATGGTTAAATTCTATCAAGATTTACCGGTAGTATTGTGGACACTGGTATAATATGAAAAAGAGAAAAAGTGCCCTTTCTTTTATATTTATGGTTAAATTATATTAAGTTTTAGTATTGCAGACACCGGTATAATATCAAATAGAGAAAAGGTGCACTTTCTTGTATATTTATGGTTAAAGTCTATCAAGTTATAGTATTGCGGACACCGGTATAATATGAAATAGAGAAAAAGTGCCCTTTCTTTAATATTTTTAGTTAAATTATAGAAAGTTTTACTTTTACGGACAAGGGTATAAAATAAAATAGAGAAAAAGTGCCCTTTCTTTTATATGTATGGTCAATTCTATCAATCAATAGTTTTGCAGACACCGGTATAATATAAAATAGAGAAAAAGTGCCCTTTTTTATATTTATGGTTAAATTATATTAAGTTTTTGTATTGCGGACACCGGTACAATGTAAAATAGAGAAAAAAGTGCCCTATCTTTTATATTTATGGTTAAATTCTATCAAGTTATAGTATTGCGGACACGGGTATAATAGAAAATAGAGAAAAAGTACCCTATCTTTTATATTTATCAGGTTAAATTCTATAAAGTTATAGTATTGCGGACACCGGTATAATATGAAATAGAGAAAAAGTGCCCTATCTCTATATTTATGGTTAAATTATAGCAAGTTTAAGTATTGTGGACACTGGTATAAAATGAAATAGAGAAAATGTGCCCTTTCTTATATATTTAAGTTGAAATTATAAGAAAATTTTAGTATGTGAAAATCTAATTTAAAAGTAATGTATCTTTTCTTAGGATATATCAAGACTTTTTTATTTGACGTAAATTATTTTTTTGATTGAACATTGTTTATTAATCAATTTATTTATTTTTCTGACAAAATTACAACATTTTAAGCTTATGTCAACCCTACTCTGATATTGTTACGGCAAAAGTGGAGACAGTTCCCGGGAGAAAGTTTGTAACACGCTATTTCATATGGAAAACCGACTACTAGTATTTTCTTTTTTCAATATTTACATTGGTTTTATCTTTATGCATCACATTGTAAATTACCATTTTATTTATGCTGTGAGATTTAGAATATCTCGACTTTTATTGCACGCTGATATTTTTCATTTCGAGTTCGTTTCATGAAAATATATAAGATTTTTTAACCGACACGGTGCACGTTACACGGTACACGGTACACGATACATGGTACACGATTGAGAACTTTCTGTATCATTCATCGTGCGAATCGTGTGCGCTCAACATGTGAACCGTGTGCGTTCATCGTGTGAATCGTGTACGTGTGGTAGGGAATGTTGAACGTTTCCATCGCTGTAACCATCAATACTGAAGGTACTAAAGCCATGACGTTTAGAATTTTTATTTCTATTCAATTTAATTAAAAATATTTTAGAACAATTTGCAATCCACGAATTTACGTACACCACGAAATGTCTTTTTTTTCTCTATCCACGAAAATACCACGAAACTAAATGAATTCACAGTAGGCAAACAAGTAAAAGTACTTACAACCTCAAAACACTGTATTTTTTCTGCTAACCCATGGTGAATATTTAATACTGTTGCATCTGAAAAATAAAACGTAAAAGAAGGTAATGTGTTGGTATTTAAGTTTGGCAAATCCCTTGAAATAGGTTTCTGCAAATTTGTTCATGTGAAGATGACAATTCATGATAAAGCTAGAATTGGAAACATTGCTCTCAAAAATATGACATCCACCGAATATGTTGAATTTTATATTTGGGATTTCAAATTCCTATAAAATTTCTACAAAAAAAAAAAAGTTGATCATAAAATGTATCGCATTGAGTTAAATAAATTTTGCAAATGTCTCAAAGTGAAGCTTGCCAAGCTTTCAAAACTTTCTAAATATATGTAATTAATTTAACAAGATGCGAGAATTTTTTTGTCTTGTTGAATTGATTTTCAAATGCTTAATCAAAGCATTCAACTGTGAAACTGTTTTTTGATGCTGATGAATGAGATTAAATTTTGAAATTAGAAATATGCCTACCTTTAGTGTTATATTCATCCACATGTAAATTAACGATTGGATAGTACTTTATTGGTAATGATAAGGCTCTGTTTAACCTGATGTACATCCCATTCTGACTGCTCAGGGATACAGCTAATTTGCCATTTCCTAGAAGAAAAATCATTAACACTTTCACACCTGAATTAATTTTGAAGAATTCCTCGTTTTCAAAACTTTGCAAACTTATGCAAATTATATGCAAATGAGCTGACACTTTTCAATGTAACTTTGTCAGCATCTTTATACAGGTATGTGGAAGAAGGGTGGTAGGTGGGAGGTGTGGAGTGGAGGGTGTGTGAGGTGGGCCAAAGTGAAAGTACCCCTGCTGAAAAATGGAAATTTTGGTCATTTTTTTACCTTTCTGTTGTCATGGAAACCTGCAATAACTAGTTAGGCAAGCTATATTGGGTATACTTATAGAGTGGTCACCCCTCTATGCTATCATGCATAAGAGACATGGACAGTCCTTGCTCTGTACCAGTAGGGTCGGATTTTGATAGTCCCCAAGGGGCAAAAATGTCGATTTTAGCAATTTTTGCCTTTTAAGTTGGTGCCAAAAATTCAAAACATTTTTTAAAATTTTTTCTTATAGTCTGGTACATTTCTACACCTTTGCTTTAAACTCAGAAATCAAAAACTTGAGGTTTTTGTTGCAGGTATTTATGTGAGGGGCGTTTATGAGAGCCCACCTCTCCCAAAAATCTCATTTTTGCGACTTTTGGGATTCCAGGGGTATTTGACAAGGTCTTGAAACTGGAAGAATGTAGATTTTTGGCTCTTTTCGTGCTATTTGTTTAGCCCCTGTACCCTTCTGTCTTTTATACCAGATGAACTTAAATTCCCAATATATGGAATGTCATGAGGGGCACTAAAGTAACCAGAGGGCCCATGCTTCTTTAAGGAAGCATCCGGTTGAAAAGTGTCAAACAAGATTTATATGATACTTAATCATGTTTTCTACCAAATTTCCATGCTTCAAGGGAAATAACTCTAGAAGAACTTATAGCTTTGATCCAAAACACACACTTGGCCTGGTTTTATCAGAGTACTTTTTGAAAAAGGAGTTTGATTCTCAATTGAATGTTTTTAATGTCATAATCTAGTTATTTGAGAACCAAAATTTGAAGTTAAATACATAAAGTTGGAAATTAACATACTTTTGCAATATTTTTCAGAGGGAAAAAGACTGACTTTTTAGGGCCGTTCCAACAAAAATGTCCCCCAGGGGTAGATCAGACATGAAATTTAGGGATACTTTAGCAGATTAAGATTAAGATGAATATACATAGAAAGAAGAAAGGAAACAGGGAATGTGTCAAAGAGACAACGACCCAAAGGGGAGTAATAACAACTCAAAGACACATGTGCGTTTTACCTAGATTGTACAGCGTTTTGAAATTTGACCTCCGCCCACATTTTAATTCCTTGGCAGTCTGCCTCTTGTTCTGTTTCAGCCAAACCTGGCCTTCAAAGGGACATTATATTTGCCCTGCATCTAATATTTAGACATATAATATAATGCTACTAACCTACATAAGCTGGATATAATTTTTCATCATTTTTCAAAGGTCTGTGGTTTACAAAGGCATCATATTTTCTTATTTCTCCTGATAGAAATCTTAGATTATCATCTATACATAGATCTGGTGTATCTGCAAATTAAATTAAAACATATTTCATTTTCCCTGAAAAAGGGTGGGTAGAAGGGGGTCTGATCCCAAGAAAAGTAACATTCAAATCTTGAATTCACAAGAAAAATTTTTTCGATCCAAATTCTTGAAAAATTTCAGAATATTTATGCTTTTTAATTGTAAGAACACGCTGCCAGTTAATTTCATGTTTGTTGACTATCCCACATCCATGGAATATTAAAGACATGGGTGTACTAGTACATGTAATACAGACATATCGAAAACTGCCTGACAGAAGACAAATCATGCAAAACTTGAGTCAGTCTGGCAAAAATTGTCAGTCAGCAGGACCGAATGTCAGGTAAAAAATTGACATTTCCTATTTGCCATGAAACTGTAGGTCCTGTAAATTTATCTTTGGTCTAGCAGTTTTTCCTTGTTTGCCTAACCGAATGTCCTGCAAGGCCTCTGGACTTTATGATTTGTCTGGTAATAGTGTTTTTTTTTATATCTAGCAATAAATTCTACTCAAACTGGTGCCAGGAACTGTCTTGAACTATACTGTACCTATGAAGTATGAACTGTTGAAGGCCTCGTGGCAACTTCAAGATGAAGAACAACAATAAAATTATAATGTTATTGCTTCAGCTTTGTTCTACCATGTTCTTGTAGAGACTTTGTCTAATGTAAATTTACTCCATATCCTTTCATTTGTTATTTTTGGACTCACGAAAATTTTCAGCACAAGGAAACAGGGGGTCTCATTTCTAAACCCCGAAATCCCGAACTACTAATAAACTTAAATACTGATGATATCCTAGTTCCCTGTGAAGTTATTTCCCAAAATCCAGGCCATAAATCATGAAAATCCCGAATTCCGAGCTTAAAAACATCTAATCCCAACATCCCGAAAAAGGGCCAGCTCCCCCTCAGGAAAGACAAGGTTTCTCATACTTCGTGAATTTTGACAGTAATTATAGACTTACCATCATCTGGAATAGTTCTTCCAATGTGAGGAATTCTGGAGCCAAATAAATATAACAATGCTAGGAATACCAAGATTGCAACAATTATTTTTCTTGATCTGAAAAAATAAAGCAACAATATAGACAATGATCTTGTAACTACAAATAATAGGATAATCGGTAAATCCTTGTATGGCTAATTCTGGTGATTTCATTTAAGAAGAGGAATTAACCATAGCAGTAATTCCTTTGTTATATTTGACTGTGTTTATTTAAGAACATCAAGCCCCTCTATATGAAGAGAGATCTGATCATGAAAAACTGCTTGTTCTTTAATTGTTGGTACGATATTGTTCCTGAAACTTAATTTCTTAGTGATTCATTTCAACAGGACGACAGAGAAGAATGATTTGATAAAAGAGTATGTATTAAACCAACATGGAAAATGCAAATCCAATTTTGTCAATTACAAACAGATTTGGCCTCACATGGAAATCCACCGTCATCCTGATAGTGTACCACTAGTGAAATCTTGGACAAAATAATCTCAGGTAATATGAATACACATTAGGTAGATGACACAAAAGCACTTCCAACCAAGTCTTTTACAAAATCAATACACCTCACAAAATGTTGAATTAGGAACTAATATATATATGTAGGATTTATAATGCAAGAGAAAAGATATACATTGGAGCCTGTCTAATCCGACATACTATGGGACCATAAAAATGTGTTGGATTATACAGAATGTCGGAATACAAAGGCATATTAAACCTGTCTAAACTCTGTGGACCAAAATTTGGTAAATATTCTATTATGAGTATGCTTGCCAAGAATTCAGAGAAAATGTTGAATTATGAATATATGTAAGATTTATAATGCAAGAGAAAAGATATACATGAAACATGGTAAATATTCCAAATGAGTATGTTTGCCACGAATTCAAAGACTTGTACTATTACATGCCAATATTCCTCTCTAGTTGTCAATTGTTCAATGAGGGTTTTGTCTTCAATTCTTTATCTACAATAGGTGGGAAGTCTGACATCATCCTCGTCCCTACGCGGAAACACAAGACTTTACAATCAGCATGATCAGTGAAGAAGAGAATATATAGCATGTATATACATGATATAGTTAATGTAAAAACAATGTTTTTCACAACATTTTGCCTACCAATCACTTTTTAACATTAAATTTTGATAGCTTAATTTTCATAACCGGAAAAGACCAACAGTATTATCTGTAGTAAAGGAATATCATGAATATCAGATTGTACAAAATTAACTCTGATAATCCTTAAACTTACATGTGACATTTTTTTACACTTCCGTAGGTTGCTTGCACCTATTATCAAAAAATGAGTTATTGTAGCATGCCAAGTCTCATACAATGTGTGTGAGAAGCACAAATTTTTTTATCAAATTTTTGGCTTTCCCTTTAATCTTTGCCTTTTCCTTTGATCATTTTCAATTTTGAGGTAAATCTTATGAATTTGCTTCACAAAAACTTGACAGGCTATGGCTGCACTGTGATTTCTCCTGTACACCTACTAAATATATCTTGGCTTGTATTTACTTTAGGGGTCCCATCCACTACATTTGGGTTTGGATTTTTTTATTACTCGGCTGGTTTAGGTAAAGGTTAGGGTTAGGTTATGGGTGGGGGTTAGTTTATGGGTCAGGGTTAGGGTTATGATTGATTAATTGATTGAATATTGTTTAACGTCTACTCAGCAATATTTCAGCTACATGTATATCAAGATGAGAACAAGTTTGTTAATAAATAATCACTTTGGGGTATGGAAAGGGCCATGGCACGGGAAATTCTGACTGCCACTTGAAAAGTAGGGTGAAATCGAAAAGGGCGGAGAATTTAGCCTTGTAGCCGATCACCTACGGACCACTCAAAAAAAGCTTGCTACAAGGGTTCTTTAACGTGCAGGAAGCGTGGCATTTCTTCCAACACATGGACCTGAGTTTACATCCTATCCGAAAGATGGGTTGTGTATTTATTTGGAATGGGTCCTATTTCTGTATCCCGGGACCGTCAGGGTCAGCCCCCGTTTAGGAGGGGTCACACCCCGCTAGCCGGAGATATATACTAGGTCCTTTTTCTATATCCCGGGGTTCCCTCTGGGTCCTCTGTTAGGAATACTCATACTCCAAGCTCAGAGGATGCTGCGGGCGTATTCATAAGCATAAGCAGGGACCGCGCACGGCGGGGTTAGGGTTATGGATAGTCCTATTACAGTACAGAAAGAGTGGTTACGTGACAAATCACTGTGATAGACGTGTACCACTCTGAAAGTGGATCTAAATATCTTTTTTCCTATTTGAGATCATTTCCTACTCTCTTTTGTATTAAGAGTGGTGTATTATACCACTTAAAATGCAGAAAAAAATATTGAGATATCTCTTAAAGATAAAAAGTTATTCAGTATCACTCTCAGAGTGGGATGTCTATCACAGTGATTTGTCACGGTACCACTCTTTCTGTACTGTACATATGACTTTGCATTTCTATTCAATATTTAATGTTTTTATCGGATTTTTGCATTTTTTATTTTTTTTTGAAAGTGCGAAGTCATATCGGATCTTTAAAATTTCCATTAGCACTTTCCGACATGATTCGATATCGGAAATAAAATAAGTTTCATGTCGGACTGTATGCAGTGTTTTCAAATATATTTAAGTCTTCATGGACCTAAACATGTAAATCATTAAAAAACATACCTCTATTGCGATTCAGACTATTATTCCCAACACTACTAAATAAAATAATTTCCCAAGCGGTGCAATATCTAGAGCATTCGCCATATTACAATGGTTTTCGAATTGGACAACCGTGTTTTAAAAAACGAAGTTCATCATAAAAATGCAAGCAAGAAGTGGATTTCGCACAGGAAGTTCTTTTTTAACATTTGAAAACCTGATTTTTCATGAATTTTAATACTTTGTCTCTTTATTTTTATCTCGGTGTACAATTTCCCTTATGTAGTAATGAAAATAAACAAAGATGTGAAAACATTTCGAGACGACCCATCAGGTAAAACGAGTCGGTTATTGATTTAAATTATAATGACAAAAAAATTAATCACAACAAAAGGCACTCTTCTCATGGGGGCGTGTCAAAAAGACAATGTTTTGATGTCTATTTTTGGATATTTGGATTAATTGAGTAAAAATACTAAAAGACTTGCAGGTATCAGAAATCTAGCGACGGAAAAAAAATAACCCCAAAGCTTTTAATTTTAGTAGTTATGATGAAAAGCACGATCTTCTGTTGGAGAATGATACGTACAGCAGTACGCTTTTATCTATCATTACGCTTTTATCTATATCGTTTTGTCTACAATTTTGCAAGTTCATTCTCACCAACTTTCGATTTGATACTCAAGAATTCAAGTGGGATTTTCTGCTGTTTTTGAAGATTTGGCCACAGTCAACTGTAAAACACATAAATTCATTTTTGGGAGCATAATTCTAAACCAGAGAAAAACTATTTGACCATGTTTCCTGAAAAACCATTTGCTACGGGTTTTTGGACACATACGATAGGACCTCGCGCTGCATGTTAAAAGTCAATATATGAAAAAGAAACAGCGCGAGGTTCTATATTGTAGGACTAGGGTTATGGATAGGGTAGGGTTTTGTGTTCCAGGATTATATTTGTAAATTTATCCGTGTAGTACAATGCTGGAACAGTGGGGTACCCCGAATCTTAAGCTTCATCTTATTTTTTCGTGCTTATGGTAATTATTTTTATTCATCCTAATTACTCATAGTCACTGAAAAATGTGATGTATCCTTGTTACTCACAAAATAAATTGATTCTTTTTACCTGCTTAACGAATTAAGCTTATTCAATGAGTTAGCTGCAAAGCCTTTAACCCACATCTGACGAACTCTAAAAATGACAGGAATTTTACAACAAACAACTCTTCTCATCAGTATTAAACCATACTTCATACTATGACTTGCCACATAAAATTTCCCATGTCAACATCGTATCCGTTCCGATGTCGATTTGTAAAGTCAGATTCGGGCGGAATGTCACAATCGGATCACCTTCGGCCATTTCCGCCTAAAGATCGGAAAGTCACTTTCTTCGACTTGACGGAAATGGCCGAGTGATGTTCCGATTGGGAATGTCAATTTTATTTGATGCAATGGATGCAAAAAGTACTGTGCGTTGTGTAGAAAATTGTTAATGCTTTTCCTTTTGATGTAAAAAAATATTGTCACCTGAAATATATATTATTGGCATGTAGGAACAAAGATTTTATTAATTTCGTCCCAACTTCCGGTATGCGAATGTTTTCATTCGATACTGTTTTTCTGAAAGGTTAATCTGCAAAATATTGCTATATTGTAAGTCCTAAGTCTCAGAAAAAGATGTTTCTAAACCGAAACCATAAAATCTTATATAGCCTATTACCTAATTTACGTTAAGCCTCTGTCTTGCTAGGTGCCAAATAATATGAGGCAAAATTTCAAGGCATAGACTAGACAACGTGAACATGGTGAAAAGTAGCTGTGGAACTGTAGCTCTTATGGTCCTTGTGCTGATTTTTTTATAGTTGCGGATGGTCCGCCAAATCAGAAAAATATAAAAGGACCTATAGAGCTACGGTTCCGCAGCTAGGTGAAAAGAATCAAGATCTTTTTCTTCTTCTTCAATCTTTGCGGTCTAAGATTGTGGAGCTTCCTGCAAACAACTAAAACTACTAAGTACTGTCAGGGCTGGCCTTTCTTTAATCTTTTGGGATTCACAGGGCCTCAGCCCTCATCGAGCATGGTACTGTAATTGTAAAAAGGACCCTTTCCTTATTAAATATATTTCTCAATTGTGCAAATTTCCCAAAAATTTCCATCTTCACCCCTAATTCTATTCTACAACGTGTATTTTGTCAATGAAAAATATCCCAAAATGGCTAAAAAAGGTCTTTTCCCAAATTACCTTGATAACACCCTGTTTTATGGTCAAAGATGATTTTATTATTGCATGCCCTTTTTTTTATTCAAAGCAAAGATTTTTTTTTACTTGCCTGCCTCTGATGTAGAGATCTATTCAGGAAAGGAGTAGAGCCACAAAGGACCAAAAATGGCCCATGATTTTGACCAAAATTTAATTGTCACATATTTATGTTAATAGGTCACCATTTCCATCCATATGTATCGAACGTTTCGTATTTGTTTCGTACTCGCATTTCGATAACGTCATAATGGGTTATGACGTTTGCCGTTTACGCAAGTATGGAGATTTTGAGAAAAATCGGTATATTTCCAACATATTTTCTCAAATTTCAGTTTGGCCGCACCCGTCGACCAAAATATTTTTATCTTCAATGAATGGAAAAACAATAATAAAGGTAAATTCCAATGAGTATATTTTGGTCGAAGGCTGCGGCCACTTCGAAAATTTAACTTTTTGCAACTTCCATGAACGGCGGACCACACAAGAAAGTTAATTTTTGAACATTGTATTAGTCGTTTAACCGAAAACTCCAGATTGATAGCATCTAAAAAGATGTGTATATTTCTCAAAATACGAAGTGTCAAATGATTGAATGAAACTCATGTCTAAAATGCGGTTTTTAAAGAAATCTATCTGCGTTTTTATTACGGGCAAAAGAATGCACAACTTGCATAAGTTCCAGTTAGTATTAATTGTCAGTTACCGGCTCGGAGTAGAATTGGAATATATGGAATGTCTAGAAAAAAAAATCTGTATCTTTCTAGGCGTTTGCACTAACCACTGCTGGATAGACTGAAACAACACAACTGTCAAAAAACCACAATGATATAATGCCAAAAATTGTTAATTTCGAAGTAAATGAAATGCCGTATTAAATATGCCTTTGGCAGTTTTAATTTTCACACAAAAAACAAAAAACAAAAAAAAAAACAAAAACAAAAAAACATGATAATGTTTTTAAGTGCATCATTTTCAATTTGTGCATTCTCGTCTTGATGTTTCTACAAATCCGCTAGACCGATTCTGAAGAAACTTGGTCATTACTGGTTTCTAACGGACATATTGTCGACAGCTAAAAAATCAGAAAAATGGAAATAGTGGGTACGATAATGGTTTTGTCACGCGACAGTATAATTTCCAGCAGGAGCCGAAACCGCGAGCATTTTCCGACTACCAATTTCTAGTATATTGTGTCTCTCATTTTTGTCTCAAGTTTGTTGTCATTCTGTTAATTATCTTCCAAGCTCTTCGGGTTTTATACTTAATTTTCATTCTCATCAGTTTCCGGAAAAGTAAGGGACATGGTTTGGCATAAATTTAATCTCCGCCATGCGGATTTTAAGCCGTATTTCAGATTGATGCAACATGACAAAATGTCTATAACAATGTATCATTTGTTTATCGATTTCAAACAATTTTTTGTCGTGTAGTTTTAATTTTTAAAGATGGTTTTTATTATAAATTTATGCGTTCACTAGTGTCAGACATAGAATCAATTGATAAGGCCTTGTTCAGATTAAGCAATGTCAATTATAAAACTAAAGTACCCAAATCAAACCAATGTAGGTGCACTGTATTAATATCATAGGATTAGAGACTATAAAATATATCTAGAAGACCTGAATTCTGATATAAGTATACCTTTAACTATAAACCAGCTCCTACGAAAACCGTTTATACATAACTTTACGAATTAAAGCCATATTTTCACAATTTTCATGCAGAATTTAAAATTCGATATT
>MJUU01007449.1:7605-17822 GCA_002080025.1 Modiolus philippinarum | reverse complement strand
ATAACTTCAAAACTGATGTTAGAAATTGTTTGTTGACCGCCATTTTTAAAATGGCCGCCAAAAAAAGCGGGAAAATTCAACATTGTCCGATTTCAATGAAATTTGATTTCCAAGTAGATATTGATGTTGCGACTTCAAAACTGGTGTTGAAAATTGTTCGTTGACTGCCATTTTCAAAATGGCTGCCAAAAAAGGCGGGAAAATTCAACATTGCCCGATTTCAATGACATTTGGTTTGCAAATCGGTTTTGATGTCATAATTTCAAAACTGATGTTAAAAATTGTTCGTTGACTGCCATTTTTAAAATGGCCGCCAAAAAAGGCTGGATAATTCTACATTGTCCGATTTAAATGAAATTTGATTTCCAAGTAGATATAGATGTTGCGACTTCAAAACCGATGTTGAAAAATGTTTGTTGACTGCCAATAACAAAATGACATCTCAACTTCAAAACTGGTGTCGAAAGTGGTCCTTAGCAAGAACTTTTTTGTCAAAAAAGCCCAATAAAGAAATATAGTAAAACATGATCAGACTTAAAAAACAGCTAAAGATATAGGAGGTGTTTGAGCTACGAAAGTTTGAGAAACTGAAGATCAACTGTATAACTTACAATGTTACCTTGATTGTGGCAACTGAAACCCAGGTGAGCGATACAGGCTCCTCGGAGCCTCTGGTTTCAAACCCCACCACCCATACATATTTTTGTAAGATTGAGCATGAAATGCTACTTTGTGAAACCCACAACCGATCAAAAAATATATAAATTGCCTTCCAACCCCTCCATACATTTTTTGCTGGAATAGCCCTTAGATTTTAGTGATATCCAAGAAACAATAAAATAAAAATAAAAAATAAACATCACCGGCCCTCATCAGATTTACTATGTAAAATGAAAAAGGCTTGAGAAACAAACAATTATTTTTGAATGGCTTTATACAAATACCAAATGTAAGTGTCGATCTAGATTTTGAATAGTGATACAGACAATATTCTATTTTGTTGTAACTTTTATTGGGGTTTCAAAGTGCTATTTATTATTCCATAACTGAATTTTATGGAAAGTTTTTCAGGCATTTTGACTTGATTCATGTAAACAGGAAATTTGTTATGCATAATATTGATTTTATAGATATTTTTATATAAAAACATATCTAAAAACTTAACTGTTTTCTTTGATGAAACCAACTGGAGCAGATTTAGAGGGCCATGAGGGGCATGCATCCCACTNGTGTTTTTCAGGATTGCGCTACATTCAACATGGCTGCCAGCGGGGGATATAGTTTAACATTGGACCCTATGGGAAAACACATTCAAAGATCTTCTTCTCTGAAACTACTGGGCCAATTGGAACCAAACTTGGCAACAATAGTCCTTAGGTGTTCCTTTGCAAAAAAATGTGTTTTTCAGGTCAGCGCGATATTCAGGATGGCCGCAAGGGGGAAACATAGTTTTAACATTGGACCCTATGGGAAAACACTTTCAAAGATCTTCTTCTCTGAAACTACTGAGCCAACTAGTTTTTGCAAGCAATTTATTTTTTGCAATCTTTGCGAGCTTGAACATATTGCAAAAATAAATCATCACAAATATTTATTATCGTTATATAAATGCATCAACAGATACAAAATCGTGAAAATTAGTTGTGGCAAACTTCACTAGAACTGACACATCCTGAAAGCCACAGCATTTGTCCTTGATGTCAAATAGAATTGTGAAAAACATCCTTGCTTTAATTTGGAAATTACCAATACAAATGCAACAAGATACTCCCAAAATTTAACATGATACAGAAAGTAATAAATATGAAACTGGCAAAACCCCCCTTTGCTTTGCCAAAACTTTGCAAAATAAATGATGCTAATGTCACAAGATTTTATGCTACATGTATTCATGTATTTGGTAAAAAAATATGTAAATTATTGTGGTAATAAGCATTCATTATTTTTCAGTCAAAGAACCAAGCGTTGACAATACACAGTTTTGACATAGATTCTGATGGTGTGGCTGAATTGATTACTGGCTGGAGTAATGGAAAGGTACGAGGAAACTCATAATTTTCTTCATAACTTATGCTGTATAAAATTTGAAATTAAAGGTATTTTGGTAATCACAGAGAGTGTCTTTAATTTCTAACATTGTGCATTTACCAGTGTAAATTTATTTAGTAAAAAGTATTTTGATATAAAATAATGAAGGGATATGAAGTAAATGCACATGAGACAAAGTGTCTACAAACACATGGTAAAACTGACAATGGAACAACGCTTTTATGGTTGTTTTCCGTCTTGAAGTCACCATGAAGCCTTCAACAATGAGCTTTGCTCACACCTCATAGTACGTTCAAGATGGCCCCAAGCACTGATTTGAGCATGAGCCATGAGGCCTTCAACAATGAGCTTAACTCATACCTCATAGTAAGTTCAAGATGGCCCCTAGCACTGATTTGAGCAGAATTCATGGGTATATGTTGTCAGAGCAACACTACATTTGAGTCTTGTTCAATTGCTAAAGCTCCATATATATTTTTGATATATATATTTTTTATCTGTACTGTAAAAGAAAAACTGACATACATGGCCTCATGGTGACTTCAAAATGAAGAACAACAATGAAAGCATTGTTCCATTTGCTTAATCTTACCATGTACAAATGTATTTATTGAGATTTTGTCACATGTACATTTACTCCATATCCCTTTATTTGTTCATGTATATGCTTTATTGTTTTAGATTGATGCTAGGAGTGACAGAACAGGAGAAGTAATATTTAAAGACAATTTTTCTTCAGCTGTAGCAGGCATTGTACAGGTAAGAGAACATTTAGAAAATATATGATACCTGTGTGTCTTTCAAAATTTGAAATATGAACACAACTGTTTGAGAATGCTCATGCATGTTTTAAAAAAGGTAGTCGTCACAAAATGTGTCTTTCTGATCTGTAAAATTGACATTTTGGCAGAAGGACAGGTAAAAAATTGTGAATTGTTGGTCCAAAAGTCTGACATTGTTCTTGAGCTTAACCACTGGAAATGAGGTTTTAAGTGGCAAAAATGACACATCTTCTGTTATATTTGCTACTTCATTTTATTACTGCTAGCATTGCCTGTCAAAAATCCTTTGTCATTATTGATAAAAATAACAGACCTTCGGATGAAACAACATTTCAAACTGGAAGTTATATGTATTGACAGACCAAGTTCTGATGAAAACATGATGATTTTCCAGAAATCTCTGATAATACAAAACTTTTGGTCTGATGATCTTTTGTTCGGTCAGATAAGCCATAAAGACTGAAAAGTATACAAAGAAAATATAATAAAGATATTTTTTTTTATTATAACAGTCAGACTATAGATTGGATGGAACTCAACAGCTTTTGTGTGTGTCTACAGACGGAGAAAGTGAGTTAATTTATTTTTATGTTGTTTGTATTTAGTTTATTACTTAATGATTTGTGGTAGAGGTGGACATATTGCTGTTTTACCATAATTTTTCATTTTACACTCCATATTTTAATATAAAGAATTGGGAATACTGAAATATAGGATTCAATTGATTACTTGAGGGAAAATATAGATATTGATTACTTGTCTAAAAACAGATATTGACTTCTTATGGGATAATACAGGGTTAATGCATTAATATTGGGAATATTGTCCTGAGTAGAATTTTATATTGCATGAGCTTGCTAGTGCAATATACATGTTTATTATATTTGTACTTTTATTTCTATGTATAAAGTAAAGAAACATACTTGCTCAATAAAACATCACATTGCACAGTTGATCATGATTAATCATCATATTGCACACTTCGTTTCCAGGCCACACCCATAATAGATATACCATGCCCCTGATGTTTGTCACCAGTGACTTAAGCCATGTAAATCAAATACAATAAAACAATTATGGCACTTCTATACTTGATCAATATGGGGTTTAACGGAGCGATCAATATGGGGTTTAACGGAGCACAAAAGATAATATTGAACTCGGGTAAACCCTTGTTCAACATTACTTTATTGTTCCGTTAAACCCCATATTGATCTCGTGGAAGTGCCATAATTGGATAATATAAGAGGGATAATTATTTTCCCCAATATTCATGCAATAACCCTTTTATTGTATAGCAAAGCAAAAATTTCTTCAAAGATGGGATTTTGTTGTCAATGACGTCATGAAATCTAAGTCATATTTGCGCTAGTGCAATATGGAAATTTACTGCACTCTTACTTTTGTTTTCTTTCTAAGGAAATATTATAATATACGATTATGTTAAATTTCCTGAAACAATATAGTCATCTATTTATGTAAATATATATACAATGTATATACAATGTATATTACAGTAAAAGGTTACAACCCAGCACCATTAGATATGAGAGGAAATTTAATGGATGCCAATCTGGAACAAGACACAATAAGGGAGCTAAGTCTGAGAAAACAGGTAATAATGTAATTAAAAGATAATACTGTGATTCTTTGTTAAATTCAGCCATGATTTCAAAACACCAAACCATTTCCCATAGCTATAGTGTTAATTTCTCCTCCTAATTGGATATCGGATAAGAGAATATATCACCTATTTGAATAAAAGATATGCAGCTTGTGCTGATCAGAGTCGTTGAAATCGAATATTCTAATTACAGGTAACATAGTGTATTTAATAAAAGAATAAAATATGATTTGAATTCCTTTGTGTATTAGATATCTGCAATGTTATCAAGTGTTGGGGAAAGTTGCAATTCTGATAGGTTATGGGCCTTGTTTTCAAGATATTTCACATTTTAAAAAATGGTGGGAAAGGCTCTCTTGGACTTTTACCTTAGTATAGCATGGACACATTATTGTTTTGTTTCACATGGAAGAAAATCTACAATCTAATAGAATCTTGCTTACTGACTTAAAATGAGCTTCTGAAGACTGATGACTAGAAAATTGGGTGTAATGGGGCAAAATATTTTACACAGTAATACTGGATAAAAGCAGAGAAATCCGAATGACTTTAGCAAATTCTTACTACATCCTTAATGCTTGTATCTCTGCCGCAATACAGAACATCATAATACTCATATCTGTACAACTGTGTGTTTCTGTGGATCTGTCCATACATCTACCAAAAAGTACGAAATTATAGTTTTCAAGAGAATTTAGTCAGTTTTGTGTAGTAAGTTGCAATAAAAAATATTTTTGATCAGTTCAGAAATCAGTACTGCTACCAGTTGATATTTGTTGTAAGTGTGATGCCATTTGGACTAAATTATTTTGAAAAAACAGGAGACATCAAAACAATGTTTAATTTTTTTTTCTTCAGAATTTACAAATGGAGTTGAAAAATTATGATGAAAATACAAAGGCGGCAATTTTAGCACAACAGATGCAACAGGCAGCAGCGGCCAGTGGTGGTAAATATTCTGCCGAGAGACCATTCCCTCCTGGAGGTGATCTTGACCAACAGGCTATGGGAGTCATTCCGGTAAGTTAACATGAGCAGAGCTTAAAACTTATTCAAAAAGGTCATAAAATGAGTATGCATCCACACTTTATGGCAAGCTTGTAGTAGACTAAAACTTGTGCCAATATCACCAAACTAAAACCCTAAAGTATCACTGAAAACTTAATGTACAAAATGGTATCAAAGACAACATCGACAATAGTTTCTTGTTTCTTGACTTTTAAAGAAGTACTCATTAGAGTTATTGTACTGTATCCTGAGAGCATGAATCAAATCACAAAATTTTGTGTCATCCTAAACAAGATCTGTACCTCCAGGACAACAGTCCTCTGCTCTACCAACTGAGCAAAAGTTTATACAGGGTGTTATAACTGTCATCCTATGCACAAGTCACAGTAGAAAGCCAACTTTGGAAAATCTCAGCATTTCTGAATACTTCCCTTAATCACAGAATTAGTTTTTTTCACTATGACAAAAAATCAGAAAGGAAATAACAACTATGTACTCTGCAAAAAATACACATTGAATATGTGTCATTGAAATATCAATCTTTTAAAACAGATTTTGTTTTTGTTTTTCCTGTAGGCCTCTACTCAGCTACAGACGACACTGACAGTTAATCCAGGAGAGGAAGGAAAACCGGTAGATATTTTATATTATTTGATAACTTTATCACACAGGCTATATACATACAGTAGAGTTCATTTATAACGAATTCCAGGGGACTCCCGATTTTATTTTGTTATAAGCATCGTTCGTTATAAGAGAAACCATGTAGAATTACCAACTTCAAAAAAATTGTCTTCTAAATTTTAAGTGTAAATGGTAGTGTGAAATTTGATTTATGTTAAAAGTTTCAAAAGTAAAGTTTGGAAGTATCAGTGGCACTTTACCATTGAAATATGCGACGATTTGTTTGTTAAGCAATCTTTATTTGTTGTATAAGGTGAATTTTTAGCAATTAAAATACCGTTTGGGCTTAAATCTTCTTCATTATAAGCCTGATTTCATTTTAAAAAATTTGTAATAAGCCTTCACAAATACGTTGTTTTAGTAGTATTGGGACCGGGAAATTCCATTTACTTCGTTATACATGTAAACGAACTCTACTGTATCTTGTTGTGAAAACAAAATACACTGCAGAAGCAGACGATTTTGTCAGGAATCAGTTACATTTTTTTCATTGCATTCAACAAATTTGAATCCCTGCAAAAAGAATTCACTTCACTAAAAGTTAAGAGTTTTTAAACTTCAACATAATATGGCACCTACAATGTATGTTTGACTATTTTTTGTGTCATCAAGGTTTTTGGCAATAAATTGAGGGACATTTTAGTGAAAGTAAATGCAAATTTTGTTAATTGAACTCTCAAATACAGTGGAGTTAAGCAAGGTGGTGAATGAACACCTTTAATATACAAATGTAAATATGTTGTTCAATAATGTATTTGTTGTGCAGTTTGGTCTTTGATTGGTCTGAGTATAAATACATGTAAAACAAGCATAAATATTACAGATATGCTAGTCCTTGTTAATCAATACTTGCCAACCTCAAATTCTGCTGTGGCGGGTCATGACCCAACATTCAGTTGTGTGGTGGCGGGTCATATTGTGTCAAGCCACCATGCAGCTTTTCAAGAATTCTTTACACTAGTTCTGTACCATTTATTACCATATATGAAGAGGGCAAGACATTTTTGTCAATGTGTTTTGGGCATTTCCAGTGGGGTGTTTAATGCTTTTGGTAAAATAAATCAGCTATTTATTGTTTTTGGAACATTTGATGTTTTCGGTTCAGTTAAATTTGTACTTTTTCTCAACCGTTAAAGGGAAATTTAAAGCGCTGTTGTGTTAAATGTGTTGTGGCGGGTCATTTGCAGGTGACATTCTCATAGGCAGGTGAAAAGTATGACATGCGGCGGGTGATTATCCCTGGCGGGTCATGGGTTAATTTGGCGGGTCACACCCACCAAAAGCGGATCAGTTGGCATGTATGTTAATCACATAAGTGGTAGTATATACATGTTTATGTTAATCAATTAGGTACAGTCGAACCTCGATAAGTCGAAGTCGAAGGGACCGAACCAAATTGTTCGAGTTATCCGAGGTTCGAGACATCCGAGGTAAAGATTGGTGTATGTTTTCCTTGTGACAACAAAATTACCTATGTTTGATTTGTACAGTACTTTAATGTAAATTGTTGTGTATCAGCATGTAAGCGTACTTTCATTCTGACGTGCAGAATATCCGGTTATGTTAACACTAAATGAGTTTGTTATTGTTGTTTATTCGATATAAATAGAAAATCAATACACATTTCCATATGTTAACATAAATTTCGGAATGTCACTTTCCCGAGATATTTGATGAAAAGGTACACTACCTTGTATTTAGTGTCTTCATGAGTTGTAATTACAAATGTATTATTATAATTATTTCAATTAATTTTAATCATCTAGATTAATTTGTTTGTCATTTTATAATCTCCGAAAAAATATTTCAAAGAAAACCGCTTTGGTCATTAAAATTCGTTTCGATAATGACATGGGTAAAAATGACAAACAACTCCACACTTAAGTTCCGCTTGGATGAATTTATTGAACATGACAGGTGAAATGTTTACACACCGGTCATGGTCAAGCCATGAATTAATTAGTGACATTTTATTAACTTCGATTTCGACACATCAAAGTAAATTTACGTTATAAATTTTTCACGGGACCACATTTTATGCTCGAGTTATCCGAGATTTCGAATTAACAGAGTTCGACTCATCAGAGGTTAAATTGCATTAACCAAGCGGGAATTTTGCTGGGACCGACACGAAACTTCGACTTATCCGAGATTTCGAGACAACCGAGTTCGACACATCGAGGTTCGACTGTACTTGCATCTGTCTCCTGCCATTGAACTAGAGATTTCTTATGAGGACTTTTTTCCAAAATTTTTTGAAAATTTCCTTAAATTTGTACAATTTTCAATCTTTTAAAAATTTCTGCCATAATAGCCATACTTGAAAAGTTAATTTATATTTAAAAGATTTAAAAAATAATTTTTCCATGAAATAAAAAAGTCCGCCATTGTAAATGTGTGCTTGCATTTAAAGAGTTAAATTGTTTCATTTATAGGTATAATGTATTGTATGTTGAATAAAATGAACATTTTCTTTTTTTTTCCTTATTTCAGCCTCATGTTGAACTTTTTGTTGGAACTACAAATGGTAAGTGTGTGTTAGCATTGAATAAGTATAGATTAGTTTTTAGCTCACCTCACGAAGTGAGGGGGGCTTATGTGATACCTCGAGCGTCGGCGTCCGTGTCTGCGTCGGCGTCCGGTTAGGAAGAATGGTTAAAGACCATTCCCAGTTACTGACATGTCCCACATCAACCATATTGGTATGTATGATGCATTTTGGGATGACAACAAGAATGTATGCTTTCGATGCTGTCTCTGACCTACATTTTACGCATGAGCGACTTGGTTAGGTAGAATGGTTAAAGTCCATTCCCGGTTACTGACATGTTCCACATCAACCAAATTGGTATGTATGATACTTTTTGGGATGACAACAAGAATGCATGCTTCGGATGCTCTCTGACCTACATTTTATGCATGAGTGACTTGGTTAGGTAGAATGGTTAAAGTCCATTCCCGGTTACTGACATGTTCCACATCAACCAAATTGGTATGTATGATGCATTTTGGGATGACAACAAGAATGCATGCTTCGGATGCTGTCTCTGACCTACATTTTATGCATGAGCGACTTGGTTAGGTAGAATGGTTAAAGTCCATTCCTGGTTACTGACATGTCCCACATCAACCATATTGGTATGTATGATACTTTGTGGGATGACAACAAGAATGCATGCTTCGGATGCTGTCTCTGACCTACATTTTATGCATGAGCGACTTGGTTAGGTAGAATGGTTAAAGTCCATTCCCGGTTACTGACATGTTCCACATCATCCAAATTGATATGTATGATGCATTTTGGGATGACAACAAGAATGCATGCTTCGGATGCTGTCTCTGACCTACATTTTACGCATGAGCGACTTGGTTAGGTAGAATGCTTAAAGTCCATTCCCGGTTACTGACATGTTCCACATCAACCATATTGGTATGTATGATGCATTTTGGGATGACAACAAGGATGCATGCTTCCGATGCTGTCTCTGACCTACATTTTACGCATGAGCGGCTTGGTTAAGTAGAATGCTTAAAGTCCATTCCCGGTTACTGACATATTCCACATCGACTATATTGGAATGTATGATGTATTTTGGGATGACAACAAGAATGCACGCTTCGGATGCTGTCCGTGACCTACATTTTAAGCATGAGCGACTTTGGTTAGGTATAATAGTTAAAGTCCATTCCCGGTTACTGACATGTCCCACATCAACCATACTGGTATGTATGATGCATTCTGGGATGACAACAACAATGCATGCTTCAGATGCTGACTGTGACCTACTTTTTATGCCTGAGCGACTTGGTTAATAAGAATGGTTAATGTATATTTCTGCTTTATACTGCTGTGTACTACATCAACCATATTGATATGTATGATGCATTATGGGGTGACCGTCATTGACCTACATTTTACGCATGAATGAATCTGTTAAAAAGAATGATGATAGTCCATTCCTGTTTACTGACATGTTGAACATGTGACAATGCTGTGCAATGAGGTGAGCTTAGCAGGCTGTGGCTGCTTCTATGTTTTTAAAATACATTGGTTAACTTAAGCTTTTTGA
>MJUU01007448.1:93686-117417 GCA_002080025.1 Modiolus philippinarum | reverse complement strand
TAAGCCCCTCTTTTTGTTGCAAAACAAAACTTGTGGGAATTCTGCTTTCTGTAACTTCACACATCGTTATGAATTGTACTTGGAAATGAAATATTTATAGATTTTTGATGGAAAAAAATATGGTTTGAAAGTTACAATATATCTGGATGCACATAATTTTTTGTGAATGAAAATCGCAACTACATCACAAGCATTATTCCGACTATGGAATAAATGATTAATTGACTTGTTTACAAGTGTATATTCATACATAATAAAAACGCAATAAGTTCTGTGGCGTGCGTGTCACAGGTGACCACCTGAACAAAAAATTCACCTGTGTCATACGGGCCACCTGGGTTTTAATTGATGGCAATAAACAATTACAATTAACAAGGTAACATGTTACAGAGGATTAGTTTTGTCAACAACGAAGTGTAAGTGCACAATTTCTTAACCGTGAAAAATATCCGCACGTGTGCACATTCGTTTTTGGAAGGCGTAAAATAAACGTATGCATGAAATTTACATTCTTTTGAAAAGGGTTAGTTTCTTTAACATTTTCTATTTATTACTTATAGAAACTCGAAATTCGGACAATTAATAGTTTTTTCCCTGAATTCACGTTCATGTTTTGATCGACGTAAATTGATAGCGTACATTGTAGTTTATTTTTCCTATATGGTATATGGATATCGAGTATTGACCAATCAAATCATAACATATAAGGTACCGGAAGCCTTGTATAAGGTACCGGAAGAAGTCAATATGGCAGCCCCCTGCTTGTTAAAATTTTGATACAAAAACACAAATTATAGAATAACCACATAAGATCTGAAAACGGGTCAAAGCAACAACGTTTTAAAATACATGAATAACATATCAAATTTAATTTTTTGAGTGAACTTTCCCTTTAAGGAGTTTAGGTGAACTTGTCTGTCTTATTTCTCATACTTGTTTCCGTGAATGAATTTTAAGACTCAAAACCGATATATAACGCTTAATTTAAAAACAGAATCAGGAAAAAATCAACACATAAGAATGCGACTGGAAAAACCGTTCTTCACTTTCCTAACTTATTTATGGCCATGTGAACCGGATTTTCTTGACCATACTCTTGAACAATCCAGCATGACTTGATTACAGTAATACCTTCATAAAGAGACAATACATAAAATGCAATGGTAAGCCTATACCGCTGTGTTCATTTAATAAATGTTCCAAGATATGACTTGGAAATATTGTTCCTAAAGACCATTGTCTTTCTACTACAAGTCAAATGATAATTCAATGATAAATATTTATAGCTATTTCAAACATCATGCCTTTGGTAGAAAAGACGTATGATATAAAAATGCAAAGTTAATAAAATTCAATGAAAAATAATATTGTTTCATGTTTCAAAACAATTATGTAGTCACTACATCTGTAGTCACATCACCAACAATATAGGTCCAAGATAGTAAGTTAATTCCGAAGTTAGTATGGACTGTCAAGCTGTCATCCGTTCAATAAATGAATCGCCACTCCCGCCACGTGTTGAAAAAGAATGAATTAGTTACAGAAATAACAGAGAAGTAATTAACCCGAATACATTGTAAATCTAATTATCCAAGAAAGTCAAAGATTTGTGTTACTGTAATCAACACTGTATAAAGATAGAACAAGAAAGCAACGATGTATAAAAACGGAAATAAGATGTTCGACGGACTTAAGGATTTCATTCGATGGAATTTAAGTATTCATACCAGAGGAATACTTATTTCTTAGATATATGTTTTTGTTTACATCACGCAGATTTCGTGGTAAAAAAGTCGGAATATTGCATATTTCAAATACAAATATACTATGCTGTGGTCCTGGAAACGCGTGTTGCATGCACTATATAAGTTTTAAAACTGAAATGGGAACAAAACAGTTCATGAAGAGTTCCTTAACATGCAATAATTTTTATATAGAGTGGATCGACGGACGGACAAACGGAAGAATACAATTCTGTTTTGAAACATGAAACAAAATATTCGGTACTCTTGTCCGCTTTGAAATAATAATTAAGACCTGACATGACATACCTTTATTGGGTATCAAAATTACCCAAAAATCCATACACGGAGAAACATCGCTCGATTTTCATCTTGTGAAACTTCTGAACTATCTATTGAACTCGTAGATTTTGTTCGTAGTCAAGTATTCAAGCCCGACATATGACATAAATCACATGTCGATACTTAAAAATTCGAAGGATTTTTTTTAGAAAATCTTAAATCCTATTCATTTTCGCAAATACACTCTTTTAAAACATTTGATTTTCCATACTGTTGACCACGCTTCCTCATGATAATACCGAAATCAAGAATCAAAGGTATCTTCTAGAAAACCTTTGCTAATTAAAAAAAGTTGTATTAGGTTATTAATCCACAATTTTTCTAAAAAGGTATATTAAGATGAATAACAGGTGTGAAGTATGCTTGATTTTCTTATTGATAATATATTTGTTACATTTGCAGATGCTATTTATCAACAGCAAGTTTATATACCAGTGAGTACCAATTTTGCCCCTCTCCTAACAGATTTGTATTTATATTTCTATACTAGGCTGAATTTCTACAGTGACTCGTAATAGCTCATAAAATGGAAGATGTTTGTTCCTTCAACATCACCCTTAGATACCCGTTTTGTTTCGGCTTCTAGTAATTGTGTCCATCAATTTAACCAGTGCACTTACTTGTATAAAGGAGTTAGTAATTAAATATTGTGAAAAAAAGCATATCCAAACTCTGGAGTAAATTACTTTTGAAGTGTTGAAAATTCACTAGAAGTTTTGAATAAATTACAATCTATAAAAAGACCAGTTTCATCTATTGACAGATACGACTTTTCAACACTTTATAAACCCTTCTGCATAACTTGATAAAATCAATATTGGACAACTTATTAAATGGTCGCCTTCAGTCCATTTGCTGTAACAAAAGGCAAGGATTCTTCTCCAATATTACTTACAACAACTATTGCTCCTGGACATGATATGATATGATTAAGGCATTGAATCTCTTGCTAGACAACATGTATTTTTGTTTTGGTACCATTGTTTATAAACGGGACATTGATCTAATTGCAGATCTTTTTCTCTTCTGTTACGAACTGGATTTCATGATAAATTCTACAAAATGGAATTATACCAAACAGTGATAAACTTATTTCAATTTTTAACGATAACAGCAGGTACATTGACGATAGCCTTACTATTGACAATCCCAGTTTTTAGATTATGTCGACATCATTTACCCACAAGAACTGAAACTTAGTAAAGCAATCAATGATTGTAAATACTGCCCTTTTCTAGATCGAAGTATCATCTTTGACACTGGCAAAATAAAAAAAAAATATGATAAAAGGGATGATTTTTATTTCACTATTAGTAATTTCTCTTTTCTTGACGGCGATTCATCCTACGTGAAGTACAAATCTCAGCTGGTACGATTTGTTCTACCCTTTAAATGATTTAAATGAACGTAACCTTACACTCATATCAAAACTTTTACATCAAATGAACGTAACCTTACACTCATATCAAAACTTTTACATCGAATGAACGTTACCTTACACTCATACCAAAACTTTTACATCAAGGTTATAGATTTCATAAATAAGTAAATACTTTTAAGAAGTTTTACAGAAGATATGAACATTTGATATCTATTTATGACGTGATTCGCAAACAGCCAATTACAAAAGGCATTTCTCATTCTCGGATTTATGGAAATGTTGTTAAAAATGCCAGAAACTCATAAAAATTCAGAGAATCTGGGACGTAACTTACATTCTTTACGTAATAGTGGATATCGACGGGATATTCTAAACAAATCCGTTAAACTGGCTTTGCATCCAATGACCTGAAGATCGACTTTACACATGCACTGGCCTCTCACTGATACTGCCGGTGTCTACTGAAATAGATGACGACTCTTTGCCAAACTCTTCGGGAAGTTTTGAGTTTGATTTTCTTCCGTGGTTCGACTGTGTTTTACCAGCAGACTAGGTTCCTTGAGATAGCCAGCATTTATGGGCGAGCACTCTTTGACCAATCTTTCTAAATTACGTGTTGTCACATTCCTTTCCTTTGCAAGACAGTGGTCATAGAGTTAATAGTCTACCAGTATTGGGGTTTATTCGTATGTTTAGGTATCTATAAGGAAAAAGGTATAGAAAAAGGGGATGTTTTACCCTACCGTTGGCTTTTGTAAGTGCCGGTACCAAGTCCGGCTTTCACGAATTCTTATGGTTAATCATGCTGGTCTCTACTCTGTTATGAGTTTTTGCTGGGCAGTTGGCCTGTGGGTTGTGACTTGTGATTGTAATTTTCAGCTGTTGTTTACTGTTATCTTGACTTTATAATACATTGATCGTGTTCTTTCCATAAATAACGCATCTTTTGCTAAATGGATAATTTTGATATATCATGGAAGTTAAAGACAGAAGCCTCTAGTTTAAATCGTTTTGGACTTATATTTGACAAAAATGGTCATCTCAGTAATAAAATTTACGACAAAAGGAACGATTATTTAATACCTAATTTTTGTTTCCTACCTCCAGTGAGTCAGCGTTGTTGATTAAAAACAGTGTTTGTTTGAATTTAGATTTATTTATTCCATCGCCGGGATAAATTCGTTACACAGTCAGTTACAGAGGGATAGAGAAAAATGTAAAATGTCTGAAATTTGTATCGGGGCTGAAAAGAAATTTTACCATGCACTACATTTTCATCTGGATACTAAATTTGGCCTCCTATTTCGATACTTTTGGAAATGAATCCTTTTACAGACTATTTTTGAATAATGGTTTATTATATTATTTGATTCAAATGCTACTGAACTGTACTGCATAACAAAATTGACCGTCTATTTTTGCAACTTGGATATTTTGTATCCTAGTTCATGTCTGATTTTAATTTAAAATTTACACACTTTTCTTTCATGTACCAGCAGCTTGATTTTTGACAAAGTCACTATTTCTTGTACTTTACCGTTATTTTATAAGCGAGAGAATTCATCAAATATTAATAAGTTTTAAATACAGTCAGAATGAACATTTTATATGCAGTTTATCATCTCTTGAGTATTATTTTATGTTTAATCTTGGTGTTGGATTAACTGTTCATAGAAAAATATTGATCTAAACCAGAATTTTTATGTTTTTTTTCTGCAAGTGGGTCAACACAATAATCCTTGAAGAAAATAACAAAATTTTAAGTACCCTACAGTGTAATAAACATTGACGACAGAATGTCTGCACACAGCTACTGACAAGGTTTAACTCATTATATTGAGTACTTTGCTCGGAATAGATTATGTAATACGTCTCTTGAAGTAGCATATATTCTCTCACTGGGTGTTTTATCTCAATAATCTCTTGGCTTTAATGAAAAAATGAGTAATTTGGGAAAATTTGTTATGCAAGCTTTTAATACCAATTAGGTGTAAATTAGATATTTTGATACCAGTAAAATGTAGGTTACCAATCATTGTACATCAACCTTGGAATATATTACACAGACATGACATTGACTTGAGTTGACATAGATACGGTCTCTTGTTGATTGAGTAGAACGTTATTACTTAAATGTGTAGTATTCGGTCGAAGCCAGTGTTTTCAGTTCATTAACATTGCAAAAATACCATAAAAGTACGAAATGGTAGAGGACAAAAGGTTCCTTGGAAAGAAAGAGCGTGAGAAAAGCAGAGGATGTCATAAAAGAAAAACCCAGAAAATATTCAAAGCAACCAAGTACATCAATAACCTGAAAGTACACACTGAATTGCAGAATAAGCTTTGTCTCTTGGCATCTAAAGAACCATTAGCCAAGGTAGATATGGGGGTAATTACAAAATTACCGAATAGAGGTGTCAATAGCCGAAATCCAAGAGACAAAAAAACAAATTAGGTGGAAACTACCTGAAAAATTATCGATCGTAATGGCCCTGACTTTGTACTGGCATTTCAAAAGAAATGTTGACTTAAACTTATTTTATTTCCCTTTAATTGCGGTAGTGTCCGATAGCAACTCAACAGCAATTGCTAGTGACAGGTCGTAGACAGTTGAAAGAAATGATCATCCCAGTTCTAAGTAAAAAAGGGAAGCTTGAATCAGAGTCTGGCCGAAACTTCAAATTTTTTTCACTAAGGACATCTATTAAAGAACATTTCTAATGACCGTATGAGAAGGGATTTTTTGAAGCCTTGATTAATGAGGCGGTCAGGGAGATAACTATGTCTAATAAGAAAGTCTGTATAATTTGTACTAGGTCTCGCATAGCGAATCAATCGTGAAACACACTCCGTTAGCATAAGAAGCTGGAATATTTCTGTCCGTGTCAGGGAAATTAATAAGTTTGAAATTAAAATCGTCCCTTTTGTCGTACATTTTAGTACTGAGATGTCCATTTACGTCAAAATCGAGATGTAAGACCAAAAAAGGAAGCAGATTTTGTGGTTTCTGTTGTTTCTTTTATCTCTAGTTCTGGTGGATATATTAATGACATGCATTTAGCGAAAGATGCTTTATTGATTTAAAGAACATCATCAATATATCTTTAAGTGAGATTGAACTATGTAGTATCATTTATGTTATGATCTTTTACGAGTCCCTGAAGAAATTCAGTCTCGTAAGAATATAAGAACAAGTCTGCGAGTAGAGGAGCACAATTAGTGCTCATTGGTATGCCAACTTGCTGTTGATAAATAGCACCTCAAAATGTGACAAATATATTATCAATTAGCCAATCAATAAGAAAATTAAGCATACTGCACACTTGTTTTTCATCGTAGCATATTTGCCAACTTGCTGTTGATAAATAGCACCTCAAAATGTGACCAATATATTATCAATTAGCCAAACAATTAGAAAATTAAGCATACTGCACACTTGTTTTTCATCGTAGCATATTTTTTCTTTTCAATTTATTTTGGGAACAATGTAGATTTATAACCTAATACAACACATTTTTTAATCAACAATGGTTTTTTGAACGATACCTTTTATTCACATGTGATTTATGTCACTTCGGGCATAAATAGTTTCACAGTATGGTTGATGCATGTCTTTGACTGCAGACAAAATCTTAGTAAATTCAATAGATAGCTCATAGCAAGATGAAGATCCTGCAATGTATATTTCGTTTTATGGATTTTTGTGTGATTTTGACACCCAATATAGGTATGGCAGGTCTTGATTCCTATTTTTAGTGTTGAAATTCAAGGAGGATATGAATAACCTGTGATTTGAAAGTACTGCTGAGTTCTCCTCTTTTATAAGTACTTCAGGCTCGAATGACTTTTGTTTTGAGTTTAGGTTCATTGTTGAAGACATGTTTGCACCTTACAATCATAGATTGTTGATTATAATAACATCATCCTCAATGGTAATATACAGTTCAAGGAAAAAATATAACACCCAGATGTGCAAGATTGACTTAGATTAAATCAGTGTATGTTTGTAAGCGGGGCATTCGTGTGCCATAGACACTTTTTGTAGCTTTTTGTGTTAAACTTTAGCAATTCTAACTACACTTTGTAATGCACATTATCATGGCGGTTAATTAATTTAATTCCAATTACAGACAGCCTGGCATGAACCCCCGGGGGGTCCACTCCCTATATACAAGTTGATAGGACGTGCCGCTGGAATAGGTAGCATTTTCAAGCTTGTGAATATATGAAAAGGTTAATTAAACAATTATAAATATATGATAAGGTCAATAATGTTTACATTACTAATTATATGAAAAGCCCTGACATTTTACACAGCTGCTGATTATGTTATAATATGTAAGTCAACATGGTAAATCTGTCTAGAAATCTTTTAATTATATAATAAATATAAGACTGATATGCTCTGCTGTATGGAACGCCAAATTAACATATATTCAAATAATTATACCTATCTTCAAATAATTGAAGATAATTCAATTAAACCTATCTTTAACTGAATTGTACCTATCTCTAAATATTTGAAGATCGGTATAAGTGAATTGAACATATCTTTAATTGAATTGCACCTATCTTTAACTGAATTAAAGATATCTTCAAATGAATTGAACCTATCTTTAAATAATTTAAACCTATCTTCCATTATATTAAAGATATCTGTAAATGTAACATATCATTAATTCTTTTGAAGATAGGTACAATTCTTTTGAAGATAGGTGCAATTCATTTGAAGATATCCTCAATTCAATTAAAGATAGGTTCAATTCAATTAAAGATGTGTTTAATTCAATTAAAGATAGGTACAACTGAATTAAAGATAGGTTAATATCGGCAAAATTAAACCTATCTACAAATAAATTGAAAATAGGTCTAATTAAATTAAACCTATCTTTAAATACGGACTGGCTAGTGTTTTTGCGCATGTGTAATCAAAAATGGTGGCAGTGTTTGTTTTTGTCAAGAAGAAAAAAATTGAATTGTATTTGAATATTTTCATTATGGACTATATTATTTGTGATCCATAAGTGACTTTTAGACTTTTAGACAGGGAAGGCATATGAGTTCTAGAAAATCAGGAAAAAATAACAAAAAAAAAAGGAAGAAATCAAATGACCAAAATGACAGTTGTGAAAAACCCGGTAAGATTCAGTTAAATACTATTCAGAAGTCTACGTTAACGAATGTAAACAAAGACAAAAACAAAATTACTAGTAATACCAATAATACTGTAAATGAATCGCTCTCAGCATATAGTGTAAATAGTATGAGCTATAGTATATCGCCAGAAATGCAACAAATGCAACAATTTCAGAATTTATCACAGCCCAACTACCAAACATTTAATCCTACTAGTAGATCACCTGAGTTCTTCAATTGTCCTACGTCTACCCCGATTCCTAACATCATGAATCCTGTAATGCAACCCACTGTAAACAGTGGCATGGACACAAATGGGAAAATTGATATTTTAGTACAAAAAGTAGACCAGATGATGCAGAAACTAAGTACCTTAGATAAACTTTCAGATAAGCTAAATAAATTGGAAAACACAATGAATAGTGTAGTTAAAAATGTAGACAAAATTACAAAAAGAGTAGATGATATTGAAAAGGGCATGGAATTTATGAATGCTAAATTTGAATCCAGTCAAACAGAAAATAAAGAATTTTCCGAATCAGTAAATCAACTTAAATCTGAAAATGAAAATATCACTAAAAATATTGACCAGTTGAAAAGGGATACTTCAAATTTATTCGAAAGACATCTCGACTTGCAAACAAGAAGTATGAGAGAAAACTTGATTTTCACCGGATTACCAGTATCAGACACTGATGAAACGGAAGATACCGAGAAATTAGTAACACGATTTATGATAAACGATGTGAAGTTAGATCCACCAGTTGAATTTCATAAGGCTCATCGATTTGGGAAAGAGTACCCAGTTAAAGACCACAGTCATAAAAATCTATACACTACCCGCCCTATAGTATGCCGATTCAAAAACTTCAAGGATAGGGAAAAAGTACGCAACGCCGCGACAGAACTGAAAGGCACGAAGTTCGGTATTAACGAACAATATCCCAAGGAAATTAATGAAAGAGGAAAAGCACTTTGGCCTTATTTTAAAGAGGCAAGGGACCAAAGGAAAAAGGCTCATTTTAAGAAAGACAAACTTTATATTGATGGGAAGGAATTCACCCTTGACACAAATGACATGAGTGTTATTGAGAACAATACACATACTTATGTAGATCAAGGTGCGCGTCCAAAAACAAATCGACCACAACAAGCCAACAACACTAGCCGAGGGCCTCGTAAAGGTCGTACATAGGGTCGTCACGGAGGATCTTAGGACACCGAATGTAATCCAATGGATTACTCAAATGGAACGGACTTTCATAGATCATTAAACTTAACTATTGATAATGAAAATGTAAATAAAAATAGTTTACGATTTCTTACTTTAAATGTTTGTGGTATAAAATCCAAACTATTATATCCCGAATTTAATGAACTATTACAGAACCATGATATAGTATTTTTAACAGAAACAAAGCTAGATGATTTGGACAATATTTGTTGTGAAAATTTTACTTTTTATTGTAAAAATAGAAAAAAATTCACGAATAAATCAGGTGGAATAGCATTTGGCTGTAAAAATTTTTTAACAAAATTTATAGAACCTATACATACAGATTGTTCATATATTTATTGGCTGAAAATTGATAAAAAAATATTTAATCTTGAAAAAGACATTTTTGTTGGTGTTATCTATATACCACCGGAGAATACTAGATATTCCTCTGATGAAGCGATAGCTGAGATAGAACTAGAATTTCATACTATGCAAAAAGACTCAAGTAATATCATTTTACTGGGCGATTTTAACTGTCGTACTGGCAGGCTGAAATGATGATTTTGATGATATCTTTGTAAATTATATGTTTGATTTTAATGAATTATCTGAAATCACCGTTTTGGATGAATTAGGAATTTCAAGAGAACGAAATTCACCTGATCAAACTGTAAATGCTTTTGGTAGGAAATTGATTACATTTTGTCGAAACAATAATATGTTCATTGTAAATGGTCGAATGGGTAATGACAAAGTAGGGAAACAAACTAGTAAGAACTTAAGTGTTATTGACTACGTCATATGCACAGCAAATTTTTTTCGCCATATATTGAATTTTGAAGTTTATAATTTTAATAAGCTATTTTCTGATGTTCACTCGCCCTTGTTTTTAGAGATTAGTTGTAGAATGAAAGTTCACCATAATGAGTTACAAAATTTTTGTAGCAATAATGAATGTATTGGTAAATGGAAACATGAGAAAAATGTAGATTTTAGAAATAACTTAGACACAAATGATATCAGTGGGTTACTCTCCTATGTTTTATCAAACATGGACAATATTGATAATGTAGGAAAAGTTGAAGTCAATTCTATGGTAAATAAAGCTTCGGACATTTTACTTGCATCTGCAAAGAAAACATTTGGCGTTTTTAATTCTCGTATTACAAACGAACATAAAAATAAAAACAGCAAAGATTGGTTTAATACAAAGTGTAAGAAAAGTAGAAAAGACTATAGAAAATCTCTCAGATTATATAAACATTATGGTTCAAATTTATTTAAAGAACGGCTTAGGCAAAGTGAAATCATGTATAAGAAAACTTTGGACGATAGTATTCGTCAACATAACGAAAAACTTAGGGAAAAAATGAAAGAAATTAAAACCTCAAACCCACGTGAGTTTTGGAAAATCTTGAATAAGAATAAAAAAAATATTGAATAGTGATGTAAATATTGCATCTTTATTCGATTTTTTTAAAGATATGAATCGAAGTGAAAATCAAGATGCAAGTTTTGGTGAAGAAATGCAAGTAAATACTTCAGATTCAGAACATTTACTAAATGACGTTATCACTAAAGATGAAATTTTTAAGGCAGTACGAAGCGTTAAAAATAATAAATCTCCAGGTGATGACGACATAATTAATGATTATATATGTAGCAGTATTGATTTGATGATTGATATATTCGTTAACTTGTTTAATTTGATATTCAATACCGGTATAGTGTCCGAGGCATGGCTTTACGGAAATTTAATCCCAATTTACAAAAATAAAGGGAGTAAATCTGAGCCGAAAAACTATCGACCAATTACACTACTCTCTTGTATTGGAAAAATATTTACATCAGTGCTTAATAACAGACTGATTGATTATTTAGATGAACTTTCAATTTTAAATGAAAACCAAGCAGGTTTTAGGCATGGTTATAGTGCAAACGATCATATTTTCTCATTATATACTTTATTTGAATTACTAAAACTTAAGAAAAAGAAGTTACATTGTGCTTTTATAGATTTTCAGAGAGCGTTTGATTCGATAAATAGAAATCTACTTTTCGCAAAATTATTGAATAATAATGTCACTGGTAACTTTTACCGTATTGTACAAAATTTGTATAAAGATATTAAATCTAGAATAGTACACAATCATGAGAAATCTGACTATTTTCCATGTGAAATAGGCGTTCGCCAAGGAGAAAATTTATCCCCTATCTTATTTTCGCTTTACTTGAATGATTTACAAAATTATTTTGAAAACGCAAACGTCCAAGGTCTAAACTCAATTAGCTCAGATTTAGAAAATGAGCTCACTGTTTATCTTAAAATACTCTTATTTCTTTATGCTGATGACACAGTATTGTTAGCAGACAGTAGTGCTGAACTTCAAGTTATGTTAGATTTTTTTTTTATGTTAGAGTTTTTTTAGGTATTGTAATGACTGGAAACTACAAGTAAATATCGATAAAACGAAAATACTTATATTTTCAAAAGGTAGAATTTCCAAAAATCTGAAATTTTTTATTGGTGAAAATGAAATAGAAATAGTCACAGAGTATAAATATCTTGGTGTATTTTTTGCACGAAGTGGGTCTTTTCTTAAAACACGTAAATATTTACAAGAAAAGGGTACAAAAGCAATGTATGCTATTTTGAAAAAAGGTAGGATGCACAATTTATCTGTTGGTTGTCAGATTGATCTCTTTGACAAAGCTGTTGTCCCTATTTTACTTTATGGATCTGAAATTTGGGGGTTCGAGAAATTAGATTTACTGGAACGGGTTCATTTAAAATTTTGCAAACTATTATTACACTTAAAGCAAACGACACCAGATTTTATTATATATGCTGAACTTGGGAGATACCCATTATCACTTTATGCTAAAATTCGTATGATTAATTTTTGGGGAAGAATTTTAAACGGGAAAGATAGTAAGATATCTTATTTACTCTATGATTTATTATTGATAAATTTCAATAATTATGGTTTTGGGAATGATTGGCTTCTTTATATAAAAAATATCTTGGATAGCTGCGGAATGTCCAATATTTGGAATCTACAGTTATGTGATAAATGGGTCTCGAAGAGTGTAGAGGAAAAGTTGAAGGTTCAGTTTAAACAGATATGCATTTCTCAAAATTTTGAATCACCAAAGTGTTTATGTTATAGAATCTATAAAGATGACGTTGAATTTGAAGAATACTTTGATAAATTATCAAATAATCATATGTTAACGTTATGTAAATTTAGATGTGGAAGTCACCGATTGCCGGTTGAGACGGGAAGATGGCAGGGTGTGTCCAGAGAGGACAGACTTTGTCATCTTTGCGACTTAACTGACATCGGTGACGAATATCACTATATTATGCAATGTAAATTTTTTGTAGTAGAAAGAAAAAAGTTTCTTCCACAGTATTGTCAAAAAAATCCCAATACTTTTAAATTTAATCGTTTATTTACTTCATCAAACACAGGCATTTTAGAGAAACTTTGTAAGTTTATTAAAATTAAAAATATGAAAGTCAATCCTCCAGGTTAAATCATATTGTATTTTGTTTCTTTCTGTATTACACATGTGCTTTAAATTTAAATGTATTTATGTTATATTATATTCTCTGTAACTTTGTATACAGTTTATGAGAAATAAAGACATTCATTCATTCATTTAAAGATATCTTTAATTAATTAAAGATAGGTTTAATTCAATTAAACCTATCTTTAATTGAATTGTACCTATCTCTAAATATTTGAAGATAGGTATAATTGAATTAAACCTATCTTTAATTGAATTACACCATCTTTAATTGAATTAAAGATATCTTCAAATGAATTAAATCTATCTTCAAAAAAATTGAGAATATGTCGTATTTATACCTATCTTCAATTGAATTGAACCTATCTTTAATTCATTTAAAGATAGGTTTAATTCATTTGTATCTATCTTTAATTCAATTGAACCTATCTTCAAATGATTTAAAGATAGGTTCAATTCATTTGAAGATAGGTGCAATTGAATTTAAGATAGGTACAAATCAAACAAACGGCCGTTTATTTGCACCTATCTTCAATTGAATTAAAGATATCTTTAATTGAATTGAACCTATCTCTAATTGAATTGAATCTATCTTTAATTGAATTGCACCTATCTTTAATTTATTAAAGATATCTTTAACTGAACTGAACCTATCTTCAATTATTTGAAGATAGGTATAATTATTTAAATATATGTAAATTTGGCGTTCCATACTGCTGGGGGTCAGCTGTTAGTAAACTCAATCCATCAACAGAATGTCCATTCCAATTAGCTACTCCCGAGGATGGAAGGAGAGCGTCTTCAAGGATCAGGAAACACGCACACTGTCTTTCATAACATTACATATTTATTGTAGTTATTTTATCAGTAAATATGAAAGATGCCGTACATGTAGATGTCATTTGAATCAAGGACATATATTTATTTAAATATACGTCCTTGTTTGAAGAATACACGATAAATAGTTTATCCGTTGTTTGATTAATTATAATATAGGAAAAGGTTATCTTTTTCAATTCAAAATATATGAAAGGGTCTGGATTTTAAAATTTTTATTATATGATAAGGTAGGGGTATCTTAACCCCAGCAGCTCCCCCTATCAAAGCTGTATATAAGTGGACCCCCCGAGCATGAACCCCACCTTATCTCAAGGGATGACTGCCACAGAAAATGCACCCATACACAAAATCGTCATTGTTCGTACGCACAGACCTGAATGCGTTTGAAGTAAGGATGCTTGTGTTAAGTATGCTTTGATAATCATTTTGTCCATCTGTATCTTATTTATTTTAAGTACATCCATACGTCGAAAGTAGAGGAAGAAGGACTAGGTATTATTACTAGGGTTTGTCTTTTCAAACATACCTATCATTTTTATTACTCACTTTCTTAAACATATTACATCTTTTTCTTTATCTAAGTAACAGAATTGAAAATTAAAGTTTTTTTGAAAAATTAAAAAAGTAAATACATAAATAATAATAATAATAAATCCTGTAGACACATGTACCATGATCCTTGCTTAAACAAAATATCATTCTGAATTAGTTAATCGCAAGGAGTGTAAACTAGTACATGTTGAAGTAGTATGAAGAATCGACACAGTCGAAACAGCTAAATATAACTACAAAAATGTCATAATCTGTTCTATTTACAGAATATTGATATAATTTTACGAATGTGGAAAAGTCAACCAGGGTACCTAATCAACTATTGATTTCATCTCTGTTGGCTAAGACTTCCTAGTTGTACTGTATACCCGGAACTTTTCGCGCCGTCTTTATTTCGCGGTAAATTGACAGGATTTTAGATCGCGCAGTTTTGAATTCGCTCTGCAAAATTGTTGACCAATGACTTAAATGATAGTCAAGTATATTCGCGCCGTTTTATTTTCGCGCTTCCATTCCAAACGCGCAAATCCCTAAAATAAACTGCCACAAAAATTTCCCGGTTAGAAAACAAATGAAACAACGGCAGTAGAATACCGGAGGAACAAGAAAAGAGATGAAAACAAAAATCAAAGTCCAAAGACGTGGCAAAAACGGCAACATAGACAAAACAAGGAAGTGAGACAACCAAAATGCACAGATTTAAATCAAGCATAGTGTTAACTCCCATGAAAAGCGGGAGTGACATCAGGTGCTCTTGAAGGGTAAGCATGTCCTGCCCCGCTAATGACACTCATCACACTACCAGTGGGGCATATATTGTTTTGAAAGATCTGTTTGGTAGCGGAGTGATTTTGATTATCTCCCTCATGCAAAGCTCTGTCTTTATCTAAATTCGGCTTCCTTTTAGATCCTTCTGATTATTTGACAAAATGCTCCTATGCAGGAACTATATTCACAGCAACTTCGGCATTTTGTTATTTCTATCATCAGTAGTGATTGAACGACGAACCGGATAACAGTACATTACATGAAAAGAGGCACATGAGGAACCAAAACAATTGAAAAGTTGCCGAGTTAAAAACTTCAAACAAAAATATTAGATGAAAAGTAAACACGAAATACCACAATCTATAACATAAAAAGAAAGAGACGAAAAACCACAAACGACAAAGAAAAGTGATAACATGAAAGACAATGATTTTTAAAATGAGAAGAACAAAAGATTTGAAACTGCAATCTAAAACAAGAAAAACAAGAATCTGGAACACGGGAATGAAGAAAAACAGAAGAAACCACATAAGAAAACGGGATAAACAACAATCTATGACATGAAAAAAGGAAAGCACACAGAGAAATTTAAACAGTTTTGGAAATCTGTAACATAAAGAGATAACTATGACTACATCAGAAACTCCAAACTAGAACATGAGAAAAAGGGGAAACATAAAAAATCTGTGACATGATAAGATAACTATAACTACATCAGAAACTCCAAACTAGAACATGAGAAAAAGGGAAACATCAAAAATCTGTGCATGATAAGATAACTATAACTACATCAGAAACTCCAAACTTGAACATGAGAAAAAGGGAAACATAAATAATCTGCAACAACAACTATAATTCGCACCACAGGAAGTGAAAAAAAAATACATAAAAACCGAAATTATATGTCATGCAAAAAATATAAAATACGGAAAAAAAAACAATCTAAAACTCGAGAAAAAAAAGAAATACGGAAATAATAATTTAACAGCATTAAAAGAAATTGAAATATCATATAACACAACTTTGAAACAGAAAAGAAAGGTTAAATAACTAGAGAATGTGTCTGTAAGACACGGATGCCCCGCCAAAAGATTAATCACAAAAGATAACCTTATCATAAAATATAGGTCAAAGCCACTTAATTGTCATTGATAAGGGCAGTACTCACCGCTGCAATTAATTTGATGAAATATCAGTGTCCTATAATGAGTAGTTGTTGAGAAAATTGGACTTAAAGGCAAAACTTAACCAAATTCACTGAAGTGTAAAATGTAGGTCAAGGCCACCTAATTTTCAATGATTTAGGCAATACTCATCAAGGTAAATAATTTGATGAAATATCATTGTCCTATAATATGTATGGTTGTTGAGAAATGGACTTGAATTCAAAATTAAACCAAAGTCACTGAAGCGTAAAATGTAGGTCAAAGCCACCTAATTGTTAATGATTTGGGTAGTACTCATCAAGGCAATTAATTTGATGAAATATCATTGTCCTATAATCTGTAGATGTTGAGAAATGGACTTAAAATGCAAAACTTAACCAAAGTCACTGAAGGGTAAAATGTAGGTCAAAGCCACCTAATTGTGAATGATTTGGGTAGTACTCGTCAAGGCGATTAATTTGATGAATTATCATTGTCCTATAGTGTGTAGTTGTTGAGAAATGGTTTTTAACGCAAAACTTAACTAAAGTCACTGAAGCATAAAATGTAGGTCAAAACCACCTAATTGTCAATGATTTGGGTAGTACTCATCAAGGCAATTCATTTGATGAAACATCATTGTCTTATAATGTGTAGTTGTTGAGAAATGGTCTTTAACACAAAACTTAACCAAAGTCACTCAAGCATGAAATGTAGGTCACAGAGTCAAACTGACTAGTGAACTCTGTAGCACTATCAAATATCTACCTACTGGCCTAATATTATTGTTCTACCTCTTTAAGTCTCTGGGAAATAGACTTAAACGCAGAACTTAACCGGACGTACGGACGGACGGACGGACGGAAGGACGGACAAGGGTAACACTATATGCCCCTTCCACATTCGTGGGCGGGGCATAAAAACCACAGTTAAGAAAATTAGATGAAAAGTAAACCGGAGTCTATTATATGCGAAGAAAGGACTTATGAACCATTAGAAATAAGAATCTATAACACGAGTATAAAAGATGAAAAATTGAGCTACAAGAGAAACTACAACCTCTATCATAAAATAAAAAGAAAACAACAATCTAATAAACAACAAGCATAATCCTGATCTATAACTAAATTTAAAAAAATACTAATCCACAATAAATAACAAAAAAATAAAGGGACACAACAGAACAAGAACCACCATCTTTAACAATTAAAAGAGATTAGAATAGGAAATTATTTGACATGAGAAGAAAGGGAAGCATCAGAAATCTGTAACAAAAACTACCATCGCTCACGTGAGAGGAAGCGAAATATTAGAAACCAAAATTATGCCACATGCAAACAATATAAACATCAGAAACCATTCTCTATACTATAAGAGTAAAGAACACAAAAAAATCGTAAGAAGAAAGCGAAGCATAAGAAATAACAATTCAGAACATAAGATGAAAGAAAGATACGGGAAACTTCAATTTGTTTACATTGAAAGAAAGGTAAATACCAGAATTCATAATGCAGAACATGAAAGAAGAGAGAATCAGGACCCCTTTTCACAAAAAATCTTACGATAAATTTTAATCGTAAGTCAATATGTAAAGTTAAAGACTTCCGACTAATTATTATTGTAAGATTTTTTTTGAAAAGGGCTGCTGCAACATAAGAAATCGCAATCTTTTTAGATTCCTAGGAAAATTCGAAGCATACAGGTACGAAGATGAATAGAAAGTGCAAAATGATAGATTATTGATGATACAAGAACTGCATAATATCACCGGTATGTATATGTTATTATGTCAATATGACCTTGATTCTAAGCATATGGTATAATATCAATATTGAGTGACCTTGATTGTAATTCCTTAAATTAATTGAACCAATACAGACATAAAAGAAACCAATTTGGATTGTCCACAGAGCAAATAAATGAATAAAACCTTTGAGTACTAAGGAACTGTTACTTCAATTTTCCAAAGCGATAAAAATGCTTGGGATTAAAAAAATGATCAGACGGTATGAAAATAAAGTGAAAAATAAAAACAATGGGAAAACTGCCAAAAGACACGAAACGGTCTAGCTCTCTTTGATAGAAACAACACATTAATGAAATTGCTTTATATATTTATGGCTCTATATTGAAAAAAGAGAGAAAAATCGTACTCCAGGAGAAATATAAATTGTCCAACCCATCAATTTCGTAATTGAACAAAAGCGACAAAGCGCATATATAAACAGAAAATACTGACAGATCAATCGTATTAAAACATTATTGAGTGATATCTGAAACAATAAACCAAAATAAATAGCATTCGTTGATGAAATATCAACAAAAGTTATCTAGCAATAATAGGCTATAGAGATGCTATCAAGGTTTGATTTTGCAGTTTGTTTAGCCTAGACGTGTTTAAAATGCAATGTAATATTGGTATATTGACTATATGGAATAATTTTGTTAGGCCAATAATAACACAATTTGAACAACCGATTACAATTATCTAATTTGGATAAAATATTGCATAATATCTGTAATATATCGTTGTCAAAGCTACAATAATCAAGCATTTTGTAAATGAGAAAAGCCACGGCTGTATTCAGAACACGAAGACAAAACTCCTTCGGGATTATAGACTATCTGTAATAGGTAATATATGTTATATATCTATAATGGAAAAGGAGACGTAACTATGTAACTTGTCACGAAGTATAGTATTTCGAGGATTGGCTCGATATTACCGTAGGGCATGTTTTGTCTTGCTTTGTTGGGTAATTGATTATGTTTGCAATATTAATAATCTGTCTATAGAGAGGCAAAAAACTATACCATGAAATTTTCTGTATCAAAATTGCCTGTCTAGGTATCATAAGCTTTTGTAATTCCGGTATTGACCCATAAAGACATGTCGGCTAATTGTGTTTTGTAATGTTACATCAAAATAAATTATGGAATGTTTTCAACGCATTTGTTTTTATGTTATCAAAGTTGTGAATAAAAAAATGTGCTGACGGCACAGGGGAACAAAAGATACATGTATCTGCTATAGAAATTTTACACAAAAGACTTAAATTTTTGATCGACAATAAACAATGAAACTAACTATAACAAAGTCGTATTGGGAAAATTACAAAGCTTTCTTCTCATGGCCTACTGAGTGTTTGTTGGAATAGATTTAAGACATGAAAGATACAATTGTCAAGGACAATGCTGATTTGATTAACAACTATCCTTAGAATGATATAACTAATGAAGTTCCCTTCTATGTCAAATAATTGATTGATTAGTTTAGAGTTTTACGTGAAGTGAGCAATACTTCAGCTATATGAGGACAAGAAAAAGTAAATCAATTCAGAAAATCAAAAAATCATAGAAGTAAGATATAAAGGCGGAGAGGTACACCAGAGACAACATGTTTTGATTGCCACTGGAAAAGGCGAGAATGGGGTGGGAGCAGGACATTAAGCCTTTCATGCCGTTTTCAGAAAAATATAGAAAGTATCCTTATACTGCATGGAGCGTGGTGTTTCTACACACAATTTGTCTGCAATTGTTCGCAGTCAGGCTTTCTATGATTTGACTACCCAGCAGAGAAAGAACATTCCTCTATCCAACATCTGCATGGGGACAGGCAAAGCTGCTCTACAGGTCCCCTAAATGAGACAGGAGTGTCTGCACATTGTTGAAGGCCTCATGGTTACTTCAAGATGAAAAACAACAATGAAGCATTGCTTCATTTGCTTATAGTAATTTAACCATGTATTTATAGCTGATTTTCTCCCATGTACATTTTATTTGTTCATTTACGATGGAGTTTGTCTCTCGTGCAGCGTGGAGTGAGTAAAAAGATTCCCCATGCTTGAGGTGTATACTCTTTATATTCTCAGTTACAAATGTATGGTATACTTGTCCATGTGAGAATTTCTCATATGAATGCGCAGTCGAAATTCAACATTTGTCTTTTTTGTTTTGTAAAAGTTAAACTATTTTTCTGGCCATCTGTATACATATTTCCAACATCTCCCGATTTTAGTTGCAAAGTTTTCTTACAATAAACTCGATGAGTGCCCTGTGATCGTTTATATGTTGTATTGAGTATAGGTCTCTTTGTCGGGCAACGGATGACAGTGTTTGTAAGACTACTTTGCCCGATATGTTATGCTTGTTGACAAACCCGCATCCATGACAAAGGAGCTACATGAATGTACCTTTGTTCAACATTTAGCAAGTGAATTCCGTTCAAACCGGTGCTAGGAGCCGTCTGCAACTTACTATGAGCTAGGAGTCTTTGCTCTTTGTTGAAGGCCTAATAGTGTCTTCAAGATGAAGAACAACAACGAAAGCGTTGTTCCATTTGCTTAATCTTTTTTTTATGTATTTTAATGTATTTTTATGGATAATGTCCCATGTACATTTACTCCTCACCCTTTATTTTTTCGTACTTATCTTTGTTTCTGGGAAATGACAATGACCTAAAATTACACCATCTGTCTGTAAACGTCGATTTTCCAGTTGTGAATTTTCCGTTTCTTAGCAGCAATATACCTACCTCTTCAGCCTATGGAGTGTCCATTTCACAGTTAATTCGTTACTGTCGAGGGTGTAGTTTGTACAGTGATATTTTAACAGAGCCAAAACACTGTCCCAAAAGCTGCTTAGTCAGGGATTTGTTCAACCTATCTTAATTTCATCACTCAAGAAATTCTATGCTCGTCACCATAAAATCAGTGAAAGATATGACATGTCAGTGTCCCAAAAGAAAGTGGACATTTTCAGCTACATTCACGTCTTCCCGGATTTGACTACCGATTTTGACAATTTCCTAGATTGACTCACTCACAGTGTGACGGGTGCTGTTAACAGAGGAGGACATTCTTACACTTCTGGAGCACCTGATGTCAATCTCAGTTTCACGAGAGTTCACACTGTGAGTGCATTGGTTCTGAATATAGTTTTTTTTTTTATTTCTATGTTGGTCATTGGCTTGTCCTTGTCTTCTTATAAAATTTTAGTTTCTTGATATTTGGGTTATTGGATGTGGTTTGTTTCCATTGATTTATTCACATTTTTACCTTTTTGGAGCCATTTAGGGCTTACTATATGGTGTGAGGTTCTCACTGTGTTGAAGACCATATGGTGACCCCTAGATGTTTTGTTTTTTGTCGTTTTAACCTGGATATGGGATGTTGTCTCCTTGACATTTACCCCATTTCCTTTCTTTTTCATACATGTAGCTGTCCAACGTCATTGTTTCCTGTGATCTCGTTTTAGCCATGTCTTTGGACTTCGATTTTTGTAAATACCACTTCAATGTTCCTTCGGTATTCTCCTGCCGTAGTTTCTAAGTAGTAGTATGCATAAGGTATATATATATGTATCTCAGTTGATATTATATGCTATTCTATCCTCAAAATACGAGGTAAATTTACTAGTCTCAAGAGAAATTAATCCTGAAAGAGTATTGGACAGAACGATTGAAATCAGTAGACCAAAGTTCTATCGTAGCCATCGTTTGACAATATAATGTAATGTTCGGTCACTCATCTTGTTACTAGTGCGTTTATATTTGACTAATTCTTGCATTAAGTATGGGACTTGACTTATTCACTAGTATGATCTTTGTTTGGACATTACATTCAATAAAAAATGAAAGGATATGGAGTAAATGTAAATGAGACAAAGTCTCTACAAATACATGGTAGAAGCAAGCAAAGGAACAACCGTCCTATTGTTGTTCTTCAGACATGACGGGTAATGCATGCTTAGCACTAAATTACATAACAAGTTGACAATCAACATACAATGTACGTATAAGCTCTTAATGAGCTTTTCAACTGACCGTTTTATAAGTTTGTCTTATACCGAACAAAGCCCAAATTGCTTAGTCGGAATGTCAAAAACATAAAAAAACATGAAACAAGAATAGGTGCCTTGAAACCTTGACTCTTGTGGATTTCGAACTCGCATAGGTGTTGATGAAAGTATAGATTTAGTTCAGTTTTGATCAGTTCAGATCATGTGGCTGCAGTTACGAGTTACATTTTCAGAAATACATTAAAACTGTTTGAAATGAAAGAAACTTATTCGAACTAGATGTTCAGAAAGGAGGGTTTACTTATAAAAATAAAATGACAGTAGACGCCCTTGTTATATGAAGGAGATTCCCTTTACCTATTTCAGACTCTTATCAATAACGCGTACTCTTCAAGTAAAAGGATTTTTTTTTGATAATTTATATACCTTTTGAAAAAATCTCGGCTGTTTAAATCTTTATTGTTTTTAAAGAATTTGTGGTTTGGTTGTCAACCTCTACCTCTAATTATATTCTAACAGATATGTGCCATCATATAGCGATCTATCATTAAAATCCCTAGTCAGTGTATCCAAATCATCAAAAATTAAATCAGTGCATCAGTTATTTAGGAATAGTAACATATCTTCTTAAGTTTTGGCATACCAGAGTATACAGCAATTGATGCATACTGCGAAACGGCATTGAATCGTCTGATACTTAACAACATTACGACTTGTTTACGGTAATTGTCACATCAATGATAATTTCTAGTAACGAGAATAAGCATTAATTACACCTGAAGGAATGGTTACAAATATCATGTAAAAGTCAAGGTCTAGACAGAGTACACATATCACTTGGACATAAATGTGATCAGTAAATCGGGATATGGTTGAGTAAATGGCTTTTATGACTGTAAACATGATTTTTTTTATTTCATCATTCGACTCTGATTAGAGGTTTCACTTGCGGAATTCGGATCTCAACTGGCATTCAAATGGGTAAGAAAAATAAACATCACTACAAAGCTTTTTATGTTGATACTTTAATATCAATAAAACGAGACATGAAAACCCAGAATTTGACACAAGTAAGCTTTTTGGCAGTGTTAATAGTAAATAAAATAGGTACTCTGAAGAGCATACCGTAGGGGTCAACGGCAGTTTGATACCGAATGAATAAAGGATTGGCTATTACAAAAAGCAAAGTCAAGGGACATGGTTAAACCAAGAGCACAGAACAATGACATTAGACAGCTACAAAGTGCAAAAATAAAGACACAACATTCAAAAC
>MJUU01007448.1:54988-66379 GCA_002080025.1 Modiolus philippinarum | reverse complement strand
TGTAGAGGATACAAGAGAAGACTACTGACTAACGTGTAACGAAAATCACCTGTAAAAATCATGCTTAATACTTTAAAATATGTGTCCAACTGGCGATTTGCATACGCTTGCTATGATCATGTGAGCTAAAAATGAATCTATGTCATCGATCTGAAAAAAAAAATGCTTCCATTTTCTTATACAGACGATATAAAGGTCAACGAACCAAGGTTGTAAATCAAGAATTTACAACTGATTTTCAACTTGTAGTATTTTCTGTTGGACCGTCCATAATACGGAATAAATTGTCATCATTAAATTCGACTCAAACGGTTCTATGAAGCAGAAGTGATTAATACAATACGATTATTTACCGCGGATTATTAAGCTGTTTACAACATTCCTGTCGAACATTCTTTTTATATTAACCGACTTATTTTCTCCTTCATCTAGTAACATATGGCAGAATCAATTGTTACCTTGTACGATTAATGCCCCACAAAAAATAACGTCAGTTTATTGGAAATGTAGGTTACGTTTAAAGACGTGTATGTCAAGCAGCTGAGGCAATCTTCTTATCCAAATCAAGTTGACAACAAACTTTTGAATACTAATGAAGACAATTACATGATTACGGTATGATTCTTTTGATTTAGAGGCAAGTAAATATAGGAAATTCGTGCAGTAAGTGTTGGTTGTTTCAATGAAACATCTGATTGTAGATTTTTCAGTTCATGATGTTTGACTTGATCCCCTGATCAAAACTAATTTTACGAATGATGATAGCAAACGGCACATTTGAGTAATAGTATCCTAACAGATCTTTAAAAACATATGCCTCACTGACCGTGTGACGGGTGCTGTATACAGGGCAGTACATACTTACCCTTCCGGAGCACCTAATGTCACTCTGTTGTTTGAGAGTTCACATTGTTAGTGCTTTAGTTTTTTGTGTTGTATATGTAGTGTTCGTGTGTTTTGTGAACATATAGTGTCTTTGGTCTTCCGTCGTCTGGTGTTCCCGCTTTTACTTTGTTTCTGGACTTTGATTAATGTAATCTTGTGCTTTGTTCCTTCGGTATTCTGCTGCCGTTGTTTTGAATATCAAAAATTTATATTAAACCGATACTCAAACCGTTGCTAGGGACCGTCTTGTACTTACTATGAGGTATGAACATAGCTCATTGCTAAAAGCGTTGTTCAATTGCTTGGTTTAATCATGTATTTGTAGAGACTTTGTCTTATATGCATTTACTCCATTTCCTGTCATTATTAATATTACTGAAACGACATTTAAAAAAAATCATTGAATCCCAGGGTTCGCGTACGATATTATGCTTACAAGTGTAAATCATTCGCCCTTTCTTCTCTTCTATCCCATTAACTTGTATCTAGAAATGTTTAATGTCCACAGTTTAGCAATTTTACCCGATGAAAGTTTTGGGCTAAAGTTGACTGCATTTTTTGGCAACAGATTGACACCAGTTTATCACGATAACCCCTTTAACTTAAATTTTCAAGCTTTTTGAAGAGCTTAATAGAAGAAAACATTGATCTTAGCCAGGGATAGTTAAAACACAATTTCAATATGTGTTGGTAATAAGGTTAATTAATTTATAATTTATTACTAACAATCATTGCATCCGTTAAATTAGGTTTGAGACCTAATGACCTTAAAATTTTGCACACATACTGGCCTTTCACTGATACTGCCGATGTCTACTGAAATTTATGATGATTCTTGACCAAACCCTTCGGGAAGTTTTGAGATTTTTCTTCCGTAGTGCGACAGTGTTCTACCAGCAGACTATGCTCCTTGAGCTAGCCGGCAGTTTAGCGGCGAGCACCCCTTGACCCATCTTTCCAAATTACGTGTTGTGTTTTCTTTCCTTTCAAGATCGTGGTCATGGAGTTAGTAGTCTACCTGTATTGGGTTTTATTCGTATGTTTGTTATACTATAGGGAAACGATACAGATAAAGGGGAGGTTTGGGTGCCCATAAACCGGTTTAACCCTACCGCTGGCTTTTGCTAGTGTCGGTAACAAGTCCGGCTGTCCCGAGTTCCTTTTGTTTTTGTTACGTTTGTCTCTTGTCTTATTCGTGTTTTCATGTATAGTTCCATGACAGATTGTGGCATATAATTATAATTTTCAGCCATTGTAGGTGTTTCCTGTTATCCTTGTTTTTACATTCATATTGAGAGGCACGATGCATAAAATACTATAACATTATACAGCATTAAAACATTTGACTTCTCCACACTTTATACTACCATTCCTCATGAAGGCTGAAAGATTTAATTCATAGATGTTTCTCCCGTTAGAACGGCGAACGAAGATATAAGTACATTGTTATTGGCAGAAAACAAGCATACCTTGTGAAATATGACTCAGAATCACAGAAAAAATACACAGAGGAAGAAGTGATAAAAATGTTAGAGTTTTTGATCGACAATATATTTGTCCAGTTTAGATTGGAATTCCAATAGGCACAAACTGTGCACCTGTTTTAGCCGATCTGTTTCTCTACTCTTATGAGGCTGAATTCATTGAAGGGCTTCTTCAAAATAAAGACACAAAATTGGCCCAGTCCTTTAATTTCAGCTTCCGTTATATAGATGATATTTTATCACTAAGCAACCCTCGCTTTGGTGATTTTCTTCATCTTATTTATCCAAAAGAGCTTGAAATAAAGGATACTACAGATACTTCCACATCGGCTTCTTTCCTTGACCTTCATCTTGAAATTGACAACAGAGGTACATAACAAACTAGCCTGTATGACAAACGCGAAGACTTCACTTTTCCAATGGTCAACTTCCCTTTTCTTTGTAGCAACATTCCAAAAGCACCAGCATATGGAGTTTACATCTCACAACTCATTCGCTACTCAAGGGCTTGTGGTCGTTACAGTGACTTCCTTGATAGAGCTCATTTGTTTACAAATAGACTACTTAAGCAAGGGTACGTTACCAAAAACTTAAATCATCACTACAGAAGTTTTACGGTCGACATCACGATCTTGTGGATCGCTATGGGATATCTGTTTCCCAGATGAAAACAGATCTTTCCCTCTGCAACTAAAGTTTGTTTTTCCTCTATCGGATTTGACTTTATATTTTATTCCACTAACTACGTCTAATATATGAAAATCATTGGCGACGGGATCTAGAGTGGATTCTGCCTCCACTCCATCTTCTGAAAATTTGTAAATTGTCTGAAGAATTTAGGCAAAAACTGACAAAAACTCGTCTTGAATCCTGTTTCCTCTAAAAAACCCGACAATCTCTGTATTCGAAGGCTGCATCTACCGGTAGAAACCTAATTGAGTAATTAAGGACTCAGGTACACTGCAGTTAGGAAACGCATTGCTGAAATAAATTTGTTTTATTAGTGATTTTTTAAACTGACATGGCAACACAAATGAAGTAACGGAAACTGATAATGAAGTTTGTATATAAGGGGCAATGGCAGACTGAAAACTGATATTTGACATTAGATTCGTAATGAATGCGTCCGAACCACTGAAAAAAACTGAACTGTTTCTGCACTCGGAACACCTCTTGTTTGTTGCCTAAATTCACTCACTAATATTTATATGATTACTCTTGTAGAATCTAGAGAATTTCGAATGAGGGTAATATGATATTTGGACACGACGTTCAGCGGGAGACACGGTGTTTTCTTCAGAGCCACGCGTTGCAGTCTTGGCCAATGAAAATTAGTTAGAAGTCAAGTTGTAAAACTAAAGTGGACTTATATATATTGTTCATGATCATCATTAATTGATTAAGAAGCAACTAATCCTATATGTTCATAATTTTATAATAACGTTTTAGACTGACGGTTCGGTTCTCATTTACTTTATAATATAATACAAATGCGTACTACTTAGATGGCAAACAAAGCTTCACCCTTTTAGTAGCAGGAAAAGACAAAACGTATTTTGTTATACTGAGTCAAACAAGAAGTATTAGTTTTTCGAGATTGTCGTTATTAAGTGATTCAAAGTGGAATATAACATTTATTTTTGAAGTACCTTAAATACAAAAAAAAATAACATCTGCATATGGCCATTTCGACAACTTATGTCTTTTCAGTGCAGATAAATGAAAACATTTTGAAGACCAATAACCAATTTGTTGATTTTGATAGACAACAACCACAAAGACCAAAATGAAAAGCCAAAACTAACTAAGGACAAAGCTAAGTACGATTGACATGCTCCTAACTTTTTATCAAAATTTCCAAAAATATTCTAAAGCACTGACAACTTCTTTTCTAATTGTATAGTAACTAACTTGTGGCTCCCACTATGACATAGCCGTTTCTTCTGGCGCGTGTTATAAACCTTCTTTTAACATAAAACCAGAAGAAAACATCCGAACTATAACCCAAGTACAATGTAATAAATGATAACATCGGAAAAACACGGAGATGTGACACAATTCAGCATACAAATCTCTCCTTATTGTCCGGAATACAATATGTTCTGTATCAATCATTTAACGATAGCATCACCGCCATTAGTCTGTAAGTAAGATGAATGGTGGATCACAGACACATGCCTGGCTGCAGTGATTCTATCTTACTACAAACTAATCAATTTAATCATTCTTTTGTGTGGGAGGGAAATAAAGTTCAATGTAAAGCCATATTGATCAGCGTCTAATCTTTCCTGGATTCGTGTCGTATTCACAAACTATGGATAATTTGCGGAATGGCTTGTGAAAGGCAACGGAGTATTAAAGTAGATATATGTTCGGATCGTTTAGATCATTGCTTTTTGTCTCTGACTGAATCTAAACGTGTTATGGTAACAGTTCGGTTGAGCACAGTTTTTTAATATAGCATCGAATGATGAATCAGGTAGATTGCACAGAGAAAACATAGTATCCAAATGACAAATTTCGAGTTCCAATTTTGTTATATTTTTGACGAAAATTTAGGTAATTGAAAGAATCATTAACGATTAAATGCCGACGTTACTGTGAATTTATTCTGTGCAAATGAAAATCAAGAACAAATCATCTCTTCCGCGCAGATCAAGTCGAACCATCTGAAGACCAAAAAGACGTATTTCAAAGAAGTAATTTCTGAATTCAGTTGTTCGCTCTATTTCTGCATAATGTTGAGAGCAAGAAAGTAAGAAAAGACAACCCCTTTATCAGAGAGAAAACATGCTTTGAAATAAAATAACTAAGAACCAAATTTACTTTTGATTGGCTTTTGGGAACATTTTTATATTGTCTTTTTGTTACCATTTTTAAAATTTTGATTTTATTCCATTTTAACATTCATTTGTCAATATAGTTTAGACAAGCTAAGGCGAAAAGATAAATGAAAGATATGATTGAAGAGAAATAACTATTGAACAGCTGTGTTTTTGCTTTAATTACTATGACATTATTCATTCTTGGAATGGTAATTTTTGTACAACGTCAGTATGTCTCAAATACATGTAGTGTAAGATTATGTTCATCAAGAAATTCAAATATGCAATGTAAGAGTAAATATAGAGTAAATGCACATGAGAAAATGTCTTTACAAATTTATTCGAAAACCAAGAAACAGACCAACGCCTTTATTGTTGCTCTTCATCTTGAAGTTACCACGAACCTTTGTTCATACCTCATATTAAGTTCAAAATGGCCTCTAGCACCAGTTTGAGCAGAAATTATGCTAGATGTGGAATGACGCTACATGCAAGATTTTACTTATTCCATGGATGCGGCATCGTCAACAAACGTAAAATTTATGACCAAAGTGGTCTTATGGGACGACCATTTGAATAATTATTTATTTTCACCAAATGTCATATCAAATTATTTGTTTGCATTTTCCCCGAAATCTTCTATTCAAAACAAAGTAAAATTATTCATTTTCAGGACAAAATTAGAATATTTTATTTTCCCTGGCACCAAGATTATTTACGCAATGCAAAATCGCCAAAGCCCTCTTCTGAAAATCAAATGTAATTGTACCAATACAAACTTATCCATCGCTTTAACCATTTCACTGATAAAATTCTGTAAAACATATCAAAACTATTGGCAATATACTTTTGGAGTGTAAAAAAATCTAATGAAATTTTAGATAAATTACAGTCAATAAAAATACAAGCTTCATCTATTAAAGGTTACGATTTTTCTACATCTACATAATTTGATTCGATCCAAATTGGGACAACTTATAAGTTTATTTGTTTAAACAAAAAGCAAGGATTCATCCCAATATTACTTACCAAAATTCATTGTCTCTGGACATGTGATGATATGATTAAGGCACTGAATTTCCTGCGAGACAAAATTTATGTTCGTTTTGGCACGATTGTTTATCAACAGGTCATTTGAATTCCCATGGGTACTAAATGTGCACATCTCATTGCTAATCTTCTTCTGTTCTATTCCGAAATGAACTTATGAAAACAGTACAGTACAAAATAATGATAAAATGATTTCAATTTTCAATGATAACAGCAAGTTCATTGACGATATTCTTTCTATTGAGATTCCCCAGTATTATGTTGACATCATTTACCCACAAGAATGGAAACTTATTAAAGAAAACATTTATTCTAAATAGTATCCTTTTTGGATCTGAGTATCATTGATTCTGGTAAAATAAAAATTAAAGTTTATGAGAAAAAGGGTGATTTTGATTTCTGTATTACATATTTCCCTTTTCTGATGGCGATGTTCCTCTAGCTCCATCCTGCAGGGTGTCAATGATTCACACTTTTGACGACATTAATTAACGTAACCTTAATGTCACATCAAAACTTTTAGAACAAGGTTTCAGATCTTTCTCCTTGCCATTTGTTTTTCCTCTACCGGATTTGACTTTACTGCCGCAGATGACATGTTCAACACGGCGGATGTCTTATGAGAAGCAGGAGATGCTTTCTCTACAGGTGCACCTGATCTCACCCATGGTTTTTTATTGGGTCCGTGTTGTTCATTTTTGTATATGTGTGTGTCGTTTCCGTGCCGTACTCATGTTATTGCTCTTTCTTTGATTTTCTGATGTTGCCATTGGTCTTGGAATGTTTGGTTTAGACTGACGGTTTGGTTCTCGCTTACTTTACAAATGTTATAATTCATTTAATAATTTTAGGGAATTTTATAGAAGACATGAGCATTTGATATCTAAATATGGCTTGCAAACAGATTATTACCAAGAGCATTTTCCTTCCTCGTTCTTACAGAAATGTATTTAAACAGGGAGGAAACTGATAAAAAGTTCTGAAAATACATTGTTTGCGTATAGTGGATATCAAGATGATATTCTATATGGATCCGTTAAATTTGCTTTGGAATCCAAATGACCTGAAGATTTTACACATATACTTGCAACTCACTGATACTTGCGATGTCAACTGAAATACATGATACAACCTTACCGGGAGTTTGATTTTTCTGCCGTATTGCAACAGTATGTGTTATATGTTATTTTTAATCTTTAATAGGAGACAATAACAACATGATAACGACCACAGGAAATGCAAGAAACTTGGCATTTTAAAAAAGTGAACTGTGGACACTGTAAATAGATGATCAGAATAACTTTTAGAAATTACAAAAATAAAATGTTTACAGTATAATAGTATACAAATATATCCATATGAGGAATTTTATCCAGAACAAGTACACCATAATTGAAATTTACATCCCTTAAACGGGAAAATCTTTTTGTGGAATCAACACTGATTAAGAAAAATACTCCAGCCTAAAATAAACTAAAAGCCGGGACAAATTTAAAAACAAAATCATATCAGTTCAAATTGTATGCTACCAATACAATACTGAATTTCAGGAAAATGGTCCTGGTTTTTGCTATCTAATTTTCTTGTTTGACACTTCAGTAAAATTAAAGTAACGACAGGAATATTGACTCTTGAACTGAAGACCGTGACTTCTTCATTTTTCGAACCTTCCAAGGCATTATTTAGTCACTCTTCCACGAAATTACATACAAACATCAACATTTCGCACTCGAAATATCAAAATGAAGAAAATAATGCACTTTGAATGATATGAACTGTAGTCGTATACCACGAGGAAAGGGGCGTGATTGGAATGTGTAGCGTTCAGGCAATAGCAGGTTATCTTGCATGCCACTAGAGGAAGGTAATTATAGCAGAGGTAAAAAAAAACAACAAAATACAAAACAAAACACAAAAAACATAACAACAAAAAAAAAAAAAAAAAAAAAAAAAAGAAAACAAAAACAAACAAAAAAAAGAAAAAGAAAACGATAATTATAGCAGAGGTAAGAAACAACAAAATACAAAACAAAACAAAAAAACAAAAAGAAAAAAAAACAAAAAACAAAAAAAACAAAAAAACAACATTTTTTTTAACTTTCAACAAGATCTATGATGAGAACTGTGGATAGTTTTAAGGTATCTGGGGGAAGAAACGGTATACCTATTTACAAGACAAATAAAAAAATACATAAAATATAGATGTCGGTGGTCTTGTCTTATAATACATTTTACATGTAGAACAACAAGAATTGTTTATATGAATCCTTGGGAAGTAATACCAGGTGCTTCAGAATACATTCGTGTAAAAGACATTCATGCACATTACATAAATGCTGCAAAGAATACTACGTTTTAAACCAATAAAACTGTCTCTAGATACGAATGCACAATTTCTAAAAAGATTTTCCCACCAATTAAAGCACCAGATTTTCTCACCAGGGAGCTATATCATTAATAGCAGTTGCTACAATGGAATTTACTTTCAGACAAAAGGTATTGTCGATATTGCTAATGCAATGGCAATTTAATGCCAATATAAGTTTTGACACTGAATATTTTAATCGGACCTTTCGCTGAGTAAATAAGCGCTCATAAATATTCATTTTTTGAATTGTGTCAACTGTGGATGCATTTTAATAAATGCATTGTATACGTATCAATAATTGCGGAAAGTGATAAAATGCACTCGCAACTAACAGAAATATCTTAATCTAATAAAAAAAAAATATGGCGAGCTAGCAGAAAAAAACTGACGCTGTCAAACAAGACAATAACTGACACCATTATTCTTATGAACTGGAAAATGAACAAGCTTTTAGACAAGTGCAAACACAATGGATACAACAACAATGTGGGTAATCTGGTCGTTACATTCTCCTTCAATCTATTAATTGTTGATAGTTTTGGATAAATTGATCTTATCTTTGCCCCTTTACAATGAAAGCAAGAGTTATCTTTTCTTGGAAATGGAAAAAAAGAATTATAGCGTTTTATCTAAAGCAAAGTCATTAGCTTGTATTTTAAAAAACATCATTTCTGACGAAATTGAGCGATTATTATGCAATAGTGTATTGATTGAATTTTTCTATTATCAAAGGAATTAAAGTAAGTGAGAACCAAACCATCGGTAAAAAAGAATATTGCAGGGACAACGGAAACACCTTGAAACAAGGACACCACATGAGGACGGGACAGAAAAGAAAAATGATGATGCACATACAGATGAACAATACGGATCAAATAAAAAGAATGGGCGAGATTAGGTGCACCGGTAGATTAAACATCTCCTGCTTCTTATAAGACACCCGTCGTGTTGAACATGTCAACTTCGGATTTAAAGTCAAATCCGGTAGAAGAAAAACAAACTTAAATCATCAAATGCCGTTCAAATTGCTATTTCGAAGATTTTAGGTCTAAATTGATTGATTTTCGGATGTTTTGGTATACGACTAACTTTAAGATGTTAACCAAATTCATATCTCAACCTTTTCTTCGTCTTACATGCACCAAAGATAGATTGAAAATAAACTTGAAGTTGGCACGTTACAAGATGATACTAACTTTTTTTAAAGTTTTTTTTTAATGGAAGACCAAACACCACAAATACTCGGGATTTCTGTTTCTTGTATGAGGGTCCTCATGGGAATCAAATAATCATTAAATTTTTGCTTTCGTAATCAAATAATCATTGAATTTTTACCATGGTAATCAATAAATTTTTTGCTTAGTAATAAAAAATATATAAAAATGCAAGCTAATAATCAAATAATTATGAAATAAATGCTCTCGTAATCAAATAATCATTAAAAAAATAACCTGATAATCAGGTAATCAAGAAACCCACGACGGGCCTCTTGTATATCAAAGATGATACCAGGGATTTAGTTTTGACACCCAACGTTCTTAGTATTCCCGTTGCTTGTGACCCCTGAAGCTCACCTTATATATTTCAATGGAATTATTTTCCTTATGACGTAATTTATCATCATTACATTGATTCTTTATAAAAGGCAACTATTATTTTGATTATAAATTTACTGAATTTGCAGACTTTCCTCAGATTTTCATAGCTTACCTTTTACTGGTAAAGTAACTCTTCAGCAACATTGACTTGAGATGAAACATGGGCGTTTCTAGTTCTGAGATGCACAGGCATATGAACCAGTAGTTCGTTCCAGGGTATATCTTTTAATAAGCCATGTCAAATTGAATTTATCATATTGGTAATTATCTATTACCGGTAGAGTTCAAAATAAATATAATTCCACCATATTCAGTGCAAGAACAAGTAAAGGCAATCGGTTGGACTCCCAAATTTGCTTAAAGAGAAGCTCATTGCAATTTTAATAGAAATAAGAAAAAAAGAAAAATTTACAAGGTGCATGATAAAAAAAGAAAATTTACAGGTAATAAGACACTTCAATATGTGTTGTACTTCAAGTACAAATGTCCCGATAAATAGAGGTTGTATCCTTTTGGCAGGAACTATTGGTCAATTTAGTACAGACAATGGTTTCTGATATGAGTTCTGGTAATTTTAGCAATTTTTTTTTCACGAAGATAACAACATTAAACTATAAGAAAGTAATTCAAGATATTGCAATAGGTGTTGATTAAAAAACAATAGGAAAAGCTACCAGAATTAAACAAAGAAAGTGAAATGAAGCAAAAGAAGCAAAAAGTACTAAGTATACCGTTACTTTATATCTGCATATGTTCGACGATCTATCAATCTATATAGATCCGAAAACATGAACATTAATTGGGTAAAAATTCTAAATCAGTGAACAATACAAACATCAATTTTAAAACACTTAATGTCTATGAGGACATTCATTTATATCACTGATTTGTATAAAATGTAATTTCTGAATCTTTTAAAGAAAGTCGTAAAAAGATATTAAAGTAGGAGAGATTTTCCTGTAAGATGATATTTTTTATGACTATTTCTGTCAAATCTCTGCACATTTTTGGATAAAAGATTTAACTGTAATAAAAATACAACTGAAGAAAAAAAATAATCAATGACAAACTATCTCAACTGAGAGGATATAAGCATCTGGTATTTTTTTCAGTTAGATATACTCGATATACCATTAATTGAGTCTACAATAATTGAACGACCTTCTGTCTTCTATACAGGA
>MJUU01007448.1:33498-49388 GCA_002080025.1 Modiolus philippinarum | reverse complement strand
AATAAAATCGGCTTTCGGGTCAGCACCGAAGTACTGACTACTGGGCTGGTGAATACCCTCGGGGACTAACAGTCCACCAGCAGAGGAATGGACCCAGTGGTAAAAAATAACTAAATACCGAAGTTACTGTGAATTTATTTGAAAAAAATTAATAAAACATTTAAAGTGTAATTCCAATATATTTCAAAAAGATGGTATTTGGATAACGGGTCAACGAATTTTATCTTTCACTAGAAAAGTTGAGAAATCGGCGGCAAAGTGATGGAAATTTATTCTTTTATACATCTCAAAGAAGATTGCTCTTTTTTATAATAGTGAGGCAAGGGTCTTTGTACTGTTGCTTAAAACTTACTGTAGAATTGTTCGACATCTAGCAATGAATTCCGCATAAACCGGTGTAAGAAGCCGTCTTGGATATAGCTCATTGCCGAAGGCCTCACGGTGACTTCGTGATGAAGGACAACAACAAAAGCGTTATTACATTGTTTAGTTTTACAATGTTCTTGTAGATACTTTATCTAATATGCATTTACTCCATATCATTTACCGTGAAAAGCATTGATTTTTCATGACTGAATGTGTGGTAAGGCATTGCGTTTTCTTTTTTAAAGCAACTTATAAAAGTGGATGTGGTACTTTGGATTATGTCTGTAGGTTTCTATATAACAAGCTCTATTTATCGTGATTTTTTTATGCCCCCAGATCGAGGATCGGGGGCATATTATTTTTGTCCTGTCTGTGTGTCTGTCTGTGCGTCCGACACTTTAATCTTGGCTATAACTTTTGAACTATGTAAGATAGACTTTTCATACTTTGCAAGTGTATAGGTCTAGTCAAGAGGAATATAAATATACAAAAAAAATTAGGTCAGGTCAAAGGTCAAGGTCACAGAGGTCAAAAAGGGGTGAAATTGGCTGTTACACATATTCGACCATAGAATCCTTATTATTTATTCTATTGAGATGTGGTTTGTTTTAAATGTTATTGCTAATAAAATTGCGCAACTGCAATATGCAACAGATGTGAGGTAGCATTTACCGTTTTTGAGAAACAAGAGGTCCAAAGGGGACAAATGGAAAAATTTTTAAATTATTTCGGGTTTTAATGCAGTATTTTTCTGTATGTGTCTAATAGCATGCTAACACAGATACATTTAACAAATAAAACCATTTCATTTAACGAGAGGCCCAAAGGGGCATCATCTTTTATGGTAATAAACAACTTTTGAACTATGTAAGATAGACTTTTAAAACTTTGCAAGTGTATAGGTCTTGTCAAGAAGAACACAAATGTGCAAAAAAGTAGGTCAAAGCTGAGGGTCACAGAGGTAAAAAAGGGGTTAAATTGGGTATTTTCATAAATTTTACTGTGGAATCTGGGGGCAAATGTAGTGTTTCACAAACACATCTTGTTTTTATTTATTTATTTTTTTCTCATTCACGGTGTATTCCACAAGCCGTTCGTAAATCAATAAAAAACAACCAAACTCAACTCGGACTGATATTTCATGGGCCTGTAAATTCAGTTACTTACTCGTTTCCACGTAGGTAAGCTTGTGGTACTATTGTGATAAAAATGCTATAGACATCTTTTCCTTTAATACAACTGGAACAGTTACAAATTTCCAACTGTTTGATTCTGTCTATAGATTTATCTAAATTATCAGCTGAAATTACAAAGTAAACGATTATTGCATTATTGTAATTTTAATACCTCAAAAACAATTAATAGTCACGTCTATATAACCCAGAAGGTGACTTTGCCGTATGAATACATTTGGAAAACCAAAGGCCCAAAATCTGATAATGTAACTGAAACACAAATTGGGAAAAAAGTAAAAAAGTGAAAAGCAAACAAATAGAACTGGGCAGAAATGTCACAAAAATCACACATCTTTAATAAAATTAAGAGCTATCATGATCAGGTTTTCCAGAAGAATTATTATGCATGACCTGCTCCTGGCATGGCATCTTTCGCTTTTTTTATGAAAAGTTTGTAGATGATTAGGTTTGAAATGTGTTAGTCCATTTCTACTAGAAATGTCCATCGTATATAAATGATGAACAGGAAATCCTATGTTTTATGTTAATATTGTTGTTAAATAAATAATAATGTAAAAAATATATCTATAAATTATTTGGGAAAGGACCAATATGTTATCCTTAATGTGTTGTCTTTGTAAAAATGCACTGCTGGTATTTAATATCAAGATATTTGCAGATCAGGAGATACCTTCCCGATCTTAAACTGCACAGTGTTTATCAAGATAGGTTAAGGCCCTTGTAGTGCCTGTCAGCTTACAGTTTCTCACACAATGATCTATGCTTGCCTTCTTATCTCATAATGTGTCAATACTACATGTATGGCCCTGATCTTAAACCAAGGATGGCAAACAGTCACTTCCATACTAGTCATCTATGTCAATACTATGACCGGAATAACAAAGACAAGATGGCTTACAGCCAATCTCACAATTTGGTTTACTTACCATCATAATGTGTCAACCCATGGCCGGGATCACATACATGTATCAAAGAAGGCTAACAGCCACTTCCATACTATTCTATACTCACCGTCCTTTGTGTCAATGCCATGACCGGAATCTCAAACCCAGGATGTGCCAATACCATAGAAGGGATCGCAAACCAAAGACGGCTCACAGTTTTTCCCACAATTGTCGTTACTCACCATCATAAGTGTCAATACAATGGCAAGATGGCTTATACATTGTAGCTAATCCTTTAACATTCTATACTAAATTATATGTCAATACAATGGCCGGAATATCATCAACCTTATTGGATGGCTTAAAACCAACTCATAATAGTCGATACTCGCAGTCATATGTGTCAATACCATGACCTAGATCACAAATCAAGGATGACTTGAATCTTCCGAAAAAGTCTATACTTACCTTCATGTGTTCCAATGNTTTAGTTATTTGTTACCACTGGGTCGATGCCACTGCTGGTGGACTGTTAGTCCCCGAGGGTATTCACCAGCCCAGTAGTCAGTACTTCGGTGCTGACCCGAAAGCCGATTATTTTTGTAAATTTTATTGAAAACAAAGGAGTATCTCCCTCATGCAAAGCTATGTCCTTAGCTGATTTTGGCTTTACATTTAGATCATAGTGGTTATTTGTTTTCTATCAGTTTTTAAATATTTTTGAGTTGATGGTCTTCCAAACGTTTAGATTTTATCTGCACCGAAGAGACATAAGTTGTCGAAATGTGCATATGCAGAAAGTAAATTCAGAGTAACTTCGGTATATAGTTATATGTTTCCACTGGGTCGATGCCACTGCTGGTGGACTGTTAGTCCCCGAGGGTATTCACCAGCCCAGTAGTCAGTACTTCGGTGCTGGCCCGAAAGCCGATTATTTTTGGAATCTTACGATATCTAATTTTTTTGTAAATTTTATTGAAAACAAAGGAGTATCTCCCTCATGCAAAGCTATGTCCTTAACTGATTTTGGCTTTTTATTTAGATCATATTGGTTATTTGTTCTCTGTCAGTTTTTAAATATTTTTGAGTTGATGGTCTTCCAAACGTTTAGATTTTATCTGCACTGAAGAGAAATAAGTTGTCGAAATGCGCATATCCAGAAAGTAATTTCACAGTAACTACGGTATTAAGTTATTTATAAGGCCCCTTTCTAAAGAACTTTCTAACTTCTTTATCATTGATGATGTTCAAGTCATAGCGATATGGTGACGTTGAACAGTCTCAGCTACTGGGGTAGTTCTTCTCTAAATTAGCATCACAGGCTATAGAAGAGTAATTGAAAAATATACTTCTAGTAGGCTTTTTGTAAGAAAAGAAAATGACACGCATGTCCTGGTTTGTCAAAATACACGGGAACAAGTTTTTGAATATCTGGGTCCCGAAAAATGCCTGCGATGTCAATTAAATCATTTCCTTTATTTATATATTTAATTTTCAAAAATTGTTTGACGTTTTCATCGCGTTTGTTTATTCTCGGATAAAGCCGATGATAGCAGAAAGCATCAATAATTTTCGAAAATTCATAGATTGGGTTATTTACAGACATGGTATCACATTCTAAAGAGATTTTGTAAAGTTGGTTAACAAAAATTGAGCAAAGTTTAGTAAACAAGCCATGCCACCCATTGTTTTTGAAAACGGTACACAAATATCTAACATTTACTAGGTTTTTACGTTTGTTTTTTATGTTGTAATTCACTCTTCGGCCATGTGACCTGCCATGGCGTAATTTCGGAGAAGAAACACTCATGATGTCAATGGAAGCACGCTGAGAAATGTTTCTTTGGCCCATGATGTTGTCGTTTAAACCTAAAGGATAAGCTGTCTGACGTTTTTGTATCCAAGATAATTCACATTCTCTTCTTGATCTTACAAATTCTCTCTTGGATTGTTCAGGCGATTTTTCAACAATTTCTAATGGTTGCGCGGAATATCTGAATCCAGGTCATCTCGACATTCAAGTTTCACTAGAAACCAAAACAGGTTTTTCCACTTCATGATAAAAACAAAACCAAAACATAAAAAATATTTAAAATTTCTCTTGAGGATATAATACTCAATAACATCTCAGAAGCATTGATTTAACACTTGTTTTAAATCTATAAATGTAATGATAAAACCGTTTTTCGCACAATATGCACATTTGATTTCGTCGTATATATCTCACTAATTGTGCTCGAGATCAAAACAAGCAAACCTTTTAAAAAGCTTCAATTAATATCAAATTGGTACCATTATTTATGTAGTACTGTGGGGGTATGTGGGGGTATGTTGGGATTTTCTATTCACATCTAATTAATCGTTAATTCATTTTCTATGAGCCAGTATGTTTTAAATTAATGAATTTTGGCCTCTGTCACCTTAATTTCTGCAGAAATTAAATAAAAAAGCGATTTCTTGAAGTCGCTTAGTCTCTGTTTTTAAGGGGTTCACACTGTTAGTGCCTAATTTTTTGTGGTGTTTGTTCTATGTACTGTTTGTTTAGTCTTCGTCATTAACGTTCTCTGTCTGTATGTAATTCCTTATATGCCAGCGAAGCTGGCACTTATGGTAAGAATGTCATCCAAGGTTATATATTGGTGCCTTCGATTTTTTTTTCTGCCCTTTATGTGACCTTTTTGTACGAACAAAATTTCACATGACAAAATCAACTTCATTTATTGGCTAATTGTATTTTTCAACATAACGAGAGTCAGTTTGCTTATACATTTTTTTAAAAAACTGTCAAAATTTTTACTTTTTGTCATCCAGTCAACACGAAATTTATTGCTAAAAAATTCTCCGATTACTTAAATCATATGTCTCGTGTTTCAACGCCAAAAATTCCCTTCTGGTCTCCTTGCTAGTTCACGAGGTTACCATAACGGCAATCCGCTCAACCGGAAACTAGTCGAGTGCTGCCATGATGAACCGCGACATTCCCGTTCAGCAGTTAAGAAGTTGTTCTTTTTTCCATAGTATTGTGTGGTTTAGAAACATGTTAATTAATTAAAAATGTTCTGGAGTACTTTCCTGCATTCAAACGGTTTGAAATTAACCTGGAATTTACCTGGAACATAGGGTTTCAAACATAAGTTTCTTTTATAACATTCAACTTAAAACTGATCATCGATCAATCAGTGCCTCATCATGAGCCCGGAAAATTTACGTTTGTTGTTATGAGAAATGACCCCTTGACCCACGTAATAGCAATTTTTAAGAAGTCAACAAAAGGAGGCAAAAATAGTCTTTTTGGCACTTTACCCTGCGTAACAGACTGCAGACTCAGTCCGCGGTCGTTCCGAACAAAGCTTCAATGTACGTGAGGGTACCGAGGACACTCCAAGCCTCTCACCGTAAAATACAATACCTCTGAAAATGAAATAACGAATGAGATAATGTCCTACCTTGAAGTCGAAGATGAGATAATACAATGTACCCCCTTTCCCTGTTTGATCACTGTGATGCTGGCTATATTTTGACTGAAAACTTTCGAAATGAAATGCCATATGCTTTTAAATAACATTATGCTCAAATAATTGTGAAAATTGACAATCCTCAAATGAAGACTGTACAACTTGGCCAACTTGGCGTCTGCTACACAGGAAATGTAATACTTCAATTCAAGGACCGACAGCTACGTAGATCAGTGTTGAGATTGCAATGCGCTCTAGCGTGATTAGATATATATGTTGGGGATTTTAAATCATGAATATTACGATATAATTAGGACGGCTGAATATAAATTTGATATTTTCCTCTAATTTGTAGAGTGTATTAAGGGACTTAAGTTGAATTGTCAAGTCTTGCACATAAGACGTAACACTTATTTTTTTCAAATTTGCTCAAATTCCCATTGATTTTTATTTTTGTCCTTTAATCATTGAAAATTTTGACAAACCTCGGGGGTGGAATTTTTTCAAAATTTGAAACGTTGAGAAAAAGTTGAAAAGGCTTGGAAAAGGTTTGATACTATTCACACCAATAGTAAAAAGGCTTGGAAAAGGTTTGATACTATTCACACCAATGAGATAACTCGGTTTGGGATTGGTACCCTGAAAAGTTTTGAAATATATAAATGATTAATCACTCGTTAATCAATCGCCTGATACTTTCGTTTGCCTGGCAACCTTTTAACGCGATTGGTGGACGAAGAAATTGTCAAATGAATATTGATTACAAGGCAAATTCTTTTAAACAAAAAAATTAATGCTGCAATTTGTCTTTGACGACAACTACACAGAAAACTTCTGACATTTAAACACGTTCAGAATATTCGGAAAAGCAGAGATGTTATCTACCTTGACCTACCTTTCTTTCTATGCAGCAACCATTTCTAAATATTTCAGTCAACAAAAATAATTTTCCGTTTTTTTTTTAAATTCACCTCGAGTCGATTATTTAAAGGAGCTTGACATAGAGTAGCATTCTACAGATTATAGTCCTTTCAATAAAATGTTATCTTTACCTGTGTTTGGAACTTTCCCATCAAATGAAGATACAAACTCTCTTCGCTTCTAGTTATCACTCGTACGGTTGGCTAACAATACACAACTTTAATCCTGAATACACTTTTATTCTAGCAAAATTAATTTAGTGTCACAATAAACAATGACTTAGTAATCTAAATATGGACAGTATTATGAACTGTGTTCAGGATGAACAACTCTTGCCGTGTTGGGTTGATAACCGGCACTGTTTCATTGTATTTAAATGCCGAAACCGATAAGCGCGCCAATGATTTTTTGAAAAGGCCTATATGATTATGACTTTTTAAATACATGTTAGTTTTAAAATAGGTATAGGATATTCTTTACTCCATAATGTACAGAGAACATGTTTATTTGTGCCATTGGCGGATCCAGACTTTCTGCTAAGGGAGGCCCGACCCATAATTTTTCCATATGAGGAGGTCAGGAACTCAATTTTGTTAAAAAGCCCTACGAATTTTTAGTATTTTCCAACCTAAGGGGGTCCTCTCGGATCCGCCACTGTGTGCCACTTGCTGAAAATGGTGACAATAAGAAAACTACTGATGATAAATATTTCTCAAGGATCAGCCTTTAACGCATCGATTTGCAGTGATTATTGTACTCCTGACCGCACCTTCTGGGCTTTATTTTCGGATCTGGAGGTATGTTTTAGGAACATACATGCATTTAAATCCCTAAGTTGAAGGAACCTTATGCCAGTGAAAGGTTTACCCTATGTGACTAACCCAATATTGGTGCTTCATTTATCACTTATACTGAGGAAAAGAGCCTACAGAGCTATAGCCGATACATTACGTTGCAGCTAAACCGACTTTGATCTTACTGTAATGATCCATTAGCGGATCCATAAGGGGGGTCCAGGTTGTGATCTGTCTCATCATGATAACGATACTAAAACTCCTGATTCAAGACAAATACATTTAATTACATTTAATTGTGTTTAAAAGTCTCTGTTCAACATAACATATTTTGAGACGGTAATTTCGTCCTGTTGTCTGTTGAAAAAATCGATGTGCAAATCAGAGGTGGTACATATACAGTTCAGCGAACGAGTTGTGATGTAAGACGCAGGCAAATTACTGCTCAAAACAGAAAATTTACTATTGAAAAGTTGAAATCATCACGCATGTCCTCAAAGGTCCAGAGTTATCAGTATACCGCATGAATATTACAGCTGGTAAAAAAGTCTGGAATTTCGCTGGCATTCAAGGCTGAGCCTTCCTATTCTGGATGTACGATTTTTGGCTCTTGCTTCGGAATTCATTTGGAAAATTATCTCTATCAACCACTCTTCCAGCTATGGTAGATTTTCCAATGTAAAGCGTCTAATTAATCCTTGTGGCGTTGAGAAAAAGTATCCCGGAAGTGAAATCGGTTGACTGATTAAATGTGCGTTTTTTTTTTTGTAATGACGTCATAAGTTTCCGGATTTATAAAGTGAAAGCAGAACAAGACTTACAGAACCTATTACCGTAATAAAGTTAGTACCAACATGAAAAAGTAGCGCAAATTTATAATTATTGAAATTTGGTGGTTAAAGTTAAAAATCAATTAAGTGAACCATTTCTTCGGCTCAAAATTGATGTGTAAGCTTTATTGTGCACAATTCTTTTGACGTCATATACTGTAATTTCACATCCATTTGTACATTGTTTTGTACATGACACGTTATTTTGCTCTTGTGGGAAATAATGTAACGAACGAACATTCAACGGATACTGTGTTTTGATAAAATCACTATTTCGTGGGTGCTTAAATTTGTAGTTTCAAATGCAATGCATTAAACTCCATGCAAAAAGACATTTCGTTGAGAACTTTATTTCGTGGTTTGAGCGAGCCACGAAATCCACGAAAATTTTAACCCCGCGAACAAAAGTGCTTTCACAGTATACAAAATTTTAATTGAAAACAAAGAGGCACATATCCGATACTACAATCCCCGCAACTTTATTTGTACAAGGCTTAGAAACAGATTGATATGCGAGCCTATGACGAGCACTTCAATCGCTTCTTGCAGAGTAACTTATTATTCTACTTTGTTCTGTAGATTTTGTTTTGTCAAATTGTTCGCTATTTATGTTACTGTACATTTTTTTTCTTGTACTCATTGTCAGTGAAATGGATAAGCTGCTATCGGAATTCAAATGGGCACAAACTGTGCAACTCTTTCAGCCAATTTGTTTCTCCACTCTTATGTGGCTGAATTCATCGGCTTCCTCAAAATAAAGATAAAAACCGGTTCTTGTTCTTTAATTTCATCTTCCGTTATATACATGTAGATGATCTTTTATCAATACACAATCCTCGCTCTGGTGATTTTCTTCATATTTCTATTCAAACGAGCTTGAAATAAAGGGTACTACAGATACTCCTACATCTTCCTCGTTCCTCGACCGTCATCTTTATATTGACAACAGACGTACACTACAAACTAGGGTGTATGACAAACGCGATGACTTAATTTTTTCAATAGTCAACTTCCCTTTTCTTTGTAGCATTACCAAAGCCACAGCATATAGAGTTTACATCTCCGGACTCATTCACTATACAAGGGTCCGTGATCGATACCGTGACTACTATGATAGAACTTGGTAGCTTACAATTAGGCTACTAAAGCAAAGTTATGTTAAAAGTAACTTGAAGTCATCACTGCAGAAGTTTTACGGTCGACATCCCGATCATGTGGACCGCTATGGTAGATCTTTTTCCCAGATGACAAAAGATATTTCTTTTACAGCTAAATTTTGTTTTTCCACCACCAGATTTTACTTTACTACCTGAGTTGACATGTTCGAAACGGCGCGTTTCTTATAAGAAGTAGAAGATGCTTACTCTACCGGTGCATCTGATGCCACCCTTGGTTTTTATTTGGTCTATCTTGATCATCAATTTATGTCTGTGTCTTCATTTTTTTCTGTGCCGTACTCATGTCATATCTTTCCAATGTTGTCATTGTCCTTGCAATTAATAATGGGTTATATCTATTTTTCCTTTAATTCAACAAAGCAATTTACAAAATATGATTTTTTTCCAATTGCAATTGTCAGTTGTTTTATGTTTTAGCATTATTTTCTTCGAAACAAAACATACATTACTTCTTTATATTTCAGCTTGACTTATCGATAGATAATATACTAGCAAAGATAAAGGCATGATGGCAAGGATAAAAGAAGATAATATATTCAAGAAGGTTTATTTTCTACTTCAGATGGCTGCATTAATCAGCTTTACTTACTTGACTACACGTTTAGTGGATTTTTGTCATTTGTGAGCAGTTGTGAAAATAAATGATTAAGCCCTCCAAATATGGGACAACTTAATGTAATTATCAGCATTTGAGTAATATTCAGATTTTGTATTTTACAGGGTGTGAGTGGATCACTTCAAAGTGCATTAAATATGCTTTTAGAATTTAATTAAGGTTTTTCCTTTTTCCAAGCGAATGACCTCTCTATTTTTTTCTGCTGATTATCTTTTTTCTGCCTTATTTTTTTCAAATCCTTTTGATACCTTTGGACATTAATGTATATCTCATCGAACATATGGCATTTAGGGAAAATATTATTTCGTTACAAAACTATCCCCCCCCCCAAAAAAAAAAATCAGAAATCATAGTTAGGTGATAAAATGTAATTAGAAAATTTGTTGTCAGTCAATAGCAAACTTTGTTTGATACATCTAATCCAAACTGTATGAGTCATGTACCCTGATATTTTTTTTAACAGTGGGTCGTATTAACTTGTCCATTGGCTTTGGTAGTAAGGCGTGTTCCCTGAATGCAAACATTCTTAAAATCACATAATTATATATTGTTGGTCTAGTAGTTATGAACGGGTACAGTAAGGGGCTTGATATAAATTTTATAAAATCAAATTAGAAAAATAGTGAATGAATATTGTAAATAATATTGTAAATTTTAGGGTAAAATATGAACAAAAATGATATAAAAAATATTAAAAAAAATATAATATTTTTGAATTAATTTAGTAAATTTTGTTGTGAAAAATGTGAGCAAAAATGTGAGGAAATATATAAATAATTTTGAGGGGTATAAGGTGTTTAAATTTAAAAAAAAAATAAAGTGATTAAAACAGTCGAAATGCGCATATGCAGAATCAAAACTCACAGTAACTTCGGTATCTAGTTATTTGTTACCACTGGGTCGATGCCACTGCTGGTGGACGGTTAGTGTCAGAGGGTATTCACCAGCCCAGTAGTCAGTACTTCGGTGCTGACCCGAAAGCCGATTCTATTTAAACCTTACAATATCATTTTTTTGTAAATTTTGTTGAAACTAAGGAGTATCTCCCTCATGCAAAGCTCTGTCCTTAGCTGATTTTGCTTTTCTATTTAGATCATATTTGGTAATTTGTTCTCTATCAGTTTTTAAACATCTTTGACATTATGGTCTTCCAAACGTTTAGATTTTATCTGCACTGAGGAGACATAAATTGTCGAAATGCGCATATGCAGAATCAAAATTCACAGTAACTTCGGTATCTAATTATTTGTAACAGAAATATGTAACAGTAGGCTCTCAATAACCTGTATAGCTCTTATGGACAATTGCTGATACATGTAGTCAAATATGGGTCTCATTTTCAAACTATGTAAAGAAACCTTTGTTTTATATGGTCCAACATTGAACTTTTCACCACTATCTGCCATTGTAGATAAGAGATGGATCTACAGACATAATTTTAAAAAGAAATATTGTGTCAAAATTCAGTTCTAACTGGCAAAATAGTTCCAGAGGAGAAGATGTTTGAAATCACTTAAAAAGGCGCCGACTTGAAAGACATCTGTATTGAAGGGAATCATTTCAGAAAAATTGTTATCAAGTTTGACGCTAGTTAATCCAGTTGTTTCAGAAGAGATCTTTGTTTGTTCTCATAATAGGTTCAATATTTAACAATGTTCCCTGATTGCTCCCATTTTGGATGAGGGATTGACACATGCAAAAAACTTAATTGTTCATTATTAGGTATACCTAATTATGAACAATTAAGTTTTTTGCATGTGCCTTATACCAGCTTAATAAAGCACAGAGTAACTATTTGTGAATACAACTACCAAGCTCTAATAAAAGGTGCTAAGCTTAAGGTTGCTCACTCGTCACATTTTTGAATTTGTGTCAGTTTTCTGAACTCCTCTGGTTTTCTCCAGTTCAGTGGCTTAAAAAAGTTTGCACACGGACCCCTACCTTTTATTTCATGAATGTCTTCTATAGGTCAAATCAAGAGACCTGACAAGATTTCATAAAATTCTTGATATAACTTCTTAACTTTCAGAAAAAATAGTCCTAATGTTAAATTAAAGGAAAATCAAGAGAAACCATTTCCCGCCAAATTTTTCAATGTCTGTACCACGGTTAAAAGCACACGGACCTATATATTTCTTTTTACCATTTTATTTAGTCTTCAATGCTTAGTAAACTAAAATAGGTTTCAAGAAAGCCTTGATTTAAACAACATCAGAAGTGAGCATCCTTAATGATTCAAGGTATATTCCGAATCAACTATTACAATGTACTTCTTGATCATCGAATACGTAAAATACATGGAATAAGTTATTTAGATACAAAATATTTTGTGTTGTTTTTATTGGCAAACAAAAATGATATAAAATTTGTTTATATTTGAATTAAATTAAAGATTCTTTACTCACTTACGTCTTCATGTAAAAAAATAATACTAACAGATTTTTTTTTTGAGGGGGGAATGTTTTTTTTTTTTAAATCTGAAATAAGAATCTTTTAGATGGTGAGTCAACAAAACAATCAAAATGACAATTAACACAACACAATATTTTTCAGGTAATTATGCATACACAATAATAACCCTATATGAGGACCCATAATCCTCACTAATGAGCACCTACAGAATTCTTTAATTTTATAAAATGTTGGCATTCAGGCACACAGCCGTAAGTAAATGCCAATGTCAAAAGTCAATGGTTATATTTACCATTGTCCTGGGATAATTTACCTCGTAAACCTCAAATTCACGATTCTGTGTAGGATACTTTTATTTGGACGTTTTACTATTGACTGTAAAAGTCCAAATAAAAATATTCTAAACAGAATCAAGAATTTAAGACTACTATCAACATGTATTAAAATCACTAACTGTACATGACAACAATTAGTAGTAGTTTATGTTCAATATTTTAATGTGTTTTGTCACAATATCACAATATCAGATTACATAATACAATGACATAACATTCATTCACTTGATTAATCGACCATTTTAAAACACTGATGATAAATTATTAATTTAACTTTTTATACCATTTATACATACATTACTGAATTTATTTTAATGTATAAACAATGGGCGAATTGAAGAAAGTATAATGTTGGCTTAAATATTTTAAGAAAGGATATGGAGTAGGTGAACGTGAGACCAAAACACATATGTCAACTCTAATTGCAATAATTTAAATGAGCTGTATGGGCATTTCGGAAATTAATTCCTCATCAGCAGCACTAGAACCCAAACATAGGAAATCCATAATGTCAAAAAATGTTTTAAATGCATGAAATGTTTGTGTGAAAACCGCACTGTCAGTCCAAAAAAAAAAACGTATAAAAAAACATCGGAAACAAAACAAAAAAAATTATTAAACCACACAAGAACGACACAGAAAAGAACAAAAATAGAGACACACATGTAGATCAATAACACGGAACTTCAAAGAAAAACCCATGGGTGAGAACAGGTGCACCAATAGGGTGAGTATTTCTTGTTACTTATAAGAAACCCAGTGTGTTGAGCAAAGAAGTCAATTTCAGGTGAGGAAAAACATACTTAACCTTTAAAGGAGAAGATTTGTTGTCATTTAGGAAACAGATATCTAATAGCGGTCCACAAGATCGTAAACTTCAATACAAATTTAAGTGATGACTTCAAGTAATGGGTTTGCATATCCATGTCTACAAAGCCGGTTTGTGAGCAACGGAACTCTTTCTAGGAAGTCAATGTATAGATCTGTCCTTTACATTATCTGCATACTAACATTCCTATATGTGATTGAAATCATACCCTTTCAATAAAACAGAAAAAGGTCTGTAATTGTTTACCATAGAAAGTTGCAAATTTCAAAAGAAATGTCATCATAATATTCTTAATTTTTATCAAAACTTATAATTCTTGAAAGCATAAAATTAAAGTTTGACAAATAAACGTTTGTTGATGTAATTGGTGGAAAAATATAAATTTTGTGATTTTCATCAAAATTCGTATAAAAACAAAGGTTTATGTTTGTGAGTTAAATTTCTATTCCGAACATCATTGCTATCACTTGAAAAAAGTTCAAATCTAATAAATTCTGAAACATCCGTACTCTTTTTAAGTAACGAAGCTGAAAACTGAAACTGTATAAGTCTCAAGGGGAGAACTGAGATAGATAGTCTCAGACAGGCAACAGAATACCTCTAAATCCGGTGTTAAGAGCCGTCTTGAACTTGCTGTGAGGTATGAGTTAAGACACATTCTGGCCTCTGATACCATACATTCTGGCATCTGATACCACACATTCTACGGTGTCTACTGAAATTTATGGTGATTCTTGACCAAATCCTTCGGAAAGTTTTGAGTATTATTTTTCTTCCGTATTGCGACAGAGTTCTACCAACAGACTAGGATCCTTTAGCTAGCCGGCAAAATATCGGCTAGCAAACTTTGACCCATCTTTCAAAATTACGAATTGTCTTTAGATTGTGGTCATGGAGTTAGTAGTCTTCCTATATTGGGGTTAACACGTATGTTTATTATACTATAGGAAAGGGGAGGTTTGGGTATCCATAAACCAGTTTGACAATACTTTTGCTAGTGCCACGGTACCAAGTCTGGTTGTCCCGAGTTCCTGTTGCTGTTTACGTTTGTCTTTCGTCTTATTTGTGCTTTTCGTGTGTTTTTCTAAGTCAGATCGTGTCATGTAATTTTAATATTCAGCCATTGTATATTTTTCATGTTATCCCCCTTTTTCATACAGAATGCCCGAAAAATTCCAGTATATGCCTATTTATTAAAGGGAATTTCATGATAAAGAACAAGAATAAAGGCGTTGTTCCATTATTTGCTTCTTCCATGTGTTTGTGGAGACTTTGATTCATGTTTATTCACTCCATATTTTTTCATTATCTATTCCCGAATTTGACCCTAGCATTTTATGCGCTTTGCAAAGTGTAGCAATTTTGTCGATGTTCAACGTAAACTAACCAAAATACAAAAAAAAATATTTTTTCTAGATATCTATTTCATCTTTAGTGAATTTTAACAGAATAATATGACTTTTATAATTTATTACTTTCCATCCCAATAGATTTCATATGAGAGCGTACCGATTAACAAGGGTTTCTTGAATAATTTGACTTGTCCTTTGTCACATGATCTTGATCTAATTTATTTATTCCCCTTAGAATAAAAATTTTAAAGAACGAAAACATGATCGGTAATTTGCAAATCATCGTTGATTTCGTATACTTTTTTCCACACCGAATTTTATTAATCCGTCTCGATGATGGTCTTAGTAAGTCTGCTCCATTCCTGTTTGATCACAGGAAGGGCGAATGGTTGTGTATCTTTTACGGTTGTTTGGTGAAGTTTGTGTATGCCTTCTTGTTCTGTTGTCTCCTGAAGATGTCGATGAGGTGTTGATGTATTCGGTAGCACATGATCGCATTTAATTTCTTTCTTCTTTATTCCGGTGGTTCCCATTGAAGTTGATTAAGAAGCGTTGTTACACAATCAGGTGAGGTGTTGTGGTAGTTGTGCACAAATCTGGTTGCCATGCCTGGTACATTGTATTTGTTCGAATTCCTTAAGCAACGTTGTGTGATGCAGGTCCCATACGGTTGATGCGTACTCTCGGTATAGTCTTACTAGTTTCACATAAGCAGTTTCCTG
>MJUU01007448.1:11337-27598 GCA_002080025.1 Modiolus philippinarum | reverse complement strand
GTTGAAGGCCTCATGGTGACTTCAAGATGAAGAACAACAATAAAAGCGTTGTTCCTTTGCTTGTTTTTACCATGTATTTGTAGAGACTTTGTCTCATGTGCATTTACTTTATATCCTTTTATTCACCATGGATGTTACATTGTTTGACAATTAGCTATGAATTTATCTTAAACCAGTCACTAGCACATATGTTATGATCTTGTTTCGCCATTTTGATCTTATCACGATCTTGACAAACTGAACTCAATTTATTTAAGAGAGTGTAAGATATTCAGTCATATTTCAAAATAATTGTTTTCAAAGACGATCAAGACCTGTTCACTTTATCAAAATCAAACAGGATAACTGCATTCAAGGGCGATCAAGATGTGTTGATTTTGTCCCGATCAAACAAGATCAAATCGAGATCTTCTTTGATCTTAACAAACTTAACTCGTCCTAATCGTTGCCAAACGGAATTAACTATTGGATCTCATTTGATCACAAAAAATCTTAACACGTCTTGATCGTCCTGGAAATCAATTATCTTGAAAACAAACCAAAAATTCATTTTCTTAACAAATTGTAGTAAGCCTGTCAAGGTCGTGATAATATCAAAATGGACAAACAAGATCATAAGGTATTTGCTAGTAGGTGCTGGATGCCATTGAACTTATCGACAATTAGCCAAGAATTCCGCTCAAACCTGTGCTAGGGGCCGTCTTGAACAATTCCCCGTGGTAGAGATGTATGCTCTTTATTTTTCTTAGATATGGTGTACTTGTACATAAGATAATATCTCATGTGTACACTTTGTTCGATTACTATTTTCTAAATTTATGTAAATTCTAAAACCTAAGGATTAACTCCTTCCATCGTAGTTTTGTCCTTAGCTATTTTTGATATTACAGATTATTCGGATTTCGTTTGGTTTCATGCATTTTAAACATTTTTTGAAATTATGGATTTCCTTTGTTTGGGTTCTAGTGCTGCTGATGAGGAATTAATTTCCGAAATGGCCATACAGCTCATCAAAATAATTGCAGTTGGAGTTAACATATGTGTTATGGTCTCATGTCCATTTACTCCTTATCCTTTCGTGAAATATTTACTATGAGGTATGAGCAAAGCTCATTGTTGAAGGCCTCATGGTGACTTCAAGATGAAGAACAACAATAAAAGCGTTGTTCTTTTGCTCTTTTTTACCATGTATTTGTAGAGATTTTGTCTCATGTGCATTTACTCCATATCCTTTCATTCACCATTTACTATGAGGTATCCGGAAAGCTGATTGTTGAAGTCCTCGTGGTGACTTCAAAATGACCAACAACAATAAATGCGTTGATCCACTGCTTGCTTTTACTGTGTATTTGTTGAGATTTTGTCAAATGTACATTTATTCCATATCTTTTCATTGTTAATGAGTCATTTTTTATAAATATGTATAGCAAACAATGAAATGTATGTCGAGCAAACAATGAAATCGCATATTAACGAGGAGATGTGTCTTTCTCCATGTGGGATATCGATGGGGGTGGTCAATACCTCCTCAGCTATAATTTAGGGTTGTCATTATTCTAGTAGATCTCCAGTCCTTAAAATCTATCTTCAATTCAAATGTCCCGCAATTGGAATTGTTTTCATAATATTCTTGGATTGCAAATGCTTTCATAAAATAGCAAACAAAAACAAAACTGATACATCATTAATATTTTAATGATATTACTAGTAAGACAATATTTCAGGAATTAAACCATTTAATTTTGAATCAATCTTCATTAAAAATAAAATGTACGATTAAAGGGATGATTTTGATTTAACTTTTACTAATTTCCCTGTTCTTGACGGTGACTTCTCTCTATGCGCTCCATCGTGCAAGGTGTAGATATCTCAATAGGTGTAGATATCTCAATAGGTGTAGATATCTCAATAGGTACGATTCGTACGTATTTGTTCTACTCCTGACGACTTTAATGAACGTAATGTATATAGAATATATGAACATTTGATATCGAAATATGGTGTTATCATCCTCCTTTTTGCAGAAATGATGTTAAAAATGCCAAATACTCATTAAAAAATCCACAAAAACTAGGACGTAACTTATATTCTTTACGCAATTCGATATATCGACAGGATATTCTTCGTGAATCCGTTAAATTGGCTCTGATATCCGGTGATCTGACGATCTCACTGATACTGCCGATGTCTACTGAAATTCATGATTGCGTTTTGCGACAAATTTTTACCAACAGCCAAGGTTCCTTGAGGAAACCGGTAACTTAGTTGCGAGCACCTCTTGACCCATCACTCAAAATTACGTATTGTTTTTTTTTTCTCTGCTTTCAAAATTTTGGTCATGGAGTAAGTAGTCTACACGTAATGGGTTTTATTCGTATGTCAATTATACTTTAGGGAACCGGGATAAATAAAGAGGAGGTTTTGTTACTCATAAAACACTTTAACCCTACCGCTAGCTTCTCAAGTGCCGGTACCTAGTCCGGCAAACACGAGTTCCTTTCGTTGTTTTTGTTTGTCTTTTGTCTTTTTAATGGTGTTTTTCTTGTGTTGTTTTCAGGTGAATTTTGACATGTAATTGTGATCTTCGGCCACTTTTGGTGTTTTCTGTTGTCTTTTCTTTTACAGTTTACAACTATGAGTGGATTGAAACTGTTTGAACTGCTGTTTCACATAATGGTATCGTAATCCAAACTAAGTGACAGTTGTATGCAGAACCAAAATGCTAATTAAAGTTGTGATAACTTATCCAAGAACCACAATAAGATAATACGTTTTCAGTTGGGATACAGAATTTATCCTCTGTTTATCATACTCAAACTATAGGGAAACAGAACAGAGAAAGGGAAAGTTTGGGAACCAAGAAACCTGTTTTACCTTACCTCTGGCTTTTGCTATTGACGTTACTAAGTCTGGCTATCCCGAGTTCCTATTGTTCTCTACGTATGTCTCTTTTCTTTCATTTGTGTTTTTTTCTTGTGTAGATCGCTTGTTGATTGGAGTTTTCGGTCATTGTACATGTTTAACTGTTATTAGAATTTTTTTTCTTTTTCACTCATTTTTCAATTCAAAGTATCGGTTGGCTTTTTTCCTACAAAGCTGGTACTTGTCAATGATATTCAGTATGAAGTATTTTAGCATTTTTAAGAGATAGACATGACATGTCTTATTTATCAAATCCTTAGCACATATATGTTCTGTTTAACATATGTAATGTAGCCGGAATTTAACAGTCCATATCAATAAATCCATTCTAATATGATCCTATCAGCCTGTCGCGTTCTGAAATAGCCATATCAGCCAGTGGTATGACGAAAACTCTTAAATTGAAGTATATTATAAACAGATTAAGACATAAGCAATGAAGGGATATTGAATAAATGCACATGAGACTCCACAAATACACAGTGAAACAAATCAATAGGACAACGCTTTTATTGTTGTACTTCATCTTGAAGTCACCATGAGACCTTCAACAATGACCGCAATAAAAGTAACAAGAATGTCAAATAAGGCAGAAGGATTAAACGACTTGTGAAACTTGTACCAAAACGAGTTTAATCCACTGCGTTGGTCAACATAAGTGACATTTTTATTTATATTCATGACGGTCGATTAGCTATGTTTTTATTATATAGATGTTATACTCTAAAACCGAAATTTTAGTTAAGATATAGATTATTGTAAGCGGGCTCTATGCTAATTAGAACATGGTAAGACCTTATATTTGTCGATATTTTATACCGAGCGATAGCGAGGTATAAAATGAGGACAAATATAAGGTATTACCATGTTCTAATTAGCATGTCGATATTTTATACCGAGCGATAGCGAGGTATAAAATGAGGACAAATATAAGGTCTTACCATGTTCTAATTAGCATGTCGATATTTTATACCGAGCGAAAGCGAGGTATAAAATGAGGACAAATATAAGGTCTTACCATGTTCTAATTAGCATGTCGATTTTTTATACCGAGCGATAGCGAGGTATAAAATGAGGACAAATATAAGGTCTTACCATGTTCTAATTAGCATGTCGATATTTTATACCGAGCGATAGCGAGGTATAAAATGAGGACAAATATAAGGTCTTACCATGTTCTAATTAGCATAGAGCCCAATTGCAATAATCTATTTCGNGTTTGAACTATTTACGGTTGAGATTGTGACGTCCGGTATTAGTATTGTGACGTCACCGAGGGCTCTATGCTTATTAGAACCCTGTAGTGTTCTCAAAGCGTTTGAAGGACGCCATATTAGAATTGATGATTTTTTTTTATTTCAATGTGCCAGTTGTTTACTCGTCAAAAACAATTACGAGATATTGTGACGTCACTTCCCACAGCTACAAGATATCTTTTACTTTCACAGGATAATATAACACTTGACAAACCATAATAAATTGTATTTTCGGTTCACTTTGATCGATTACTTATTAATGCAGCAGTTCTTTGAATGGATACATTTTTTCCGTTTATAGATTTTCAGGGCTTTCGCGTTTCAGCTGTATCAGAACTTTGATTTGCAATTGTCCTCATTCCAATGACATTAAAACCACCATATTTTATCTATATGTTACGATCTTAATTGTAAGGCTTCATCATCAAAGTTCCAATCTAAATGTCTGATCTATGGATGCTGAATATTTCACTATTATGTCGACACGATTTAATTTCTAATCAACGAACATGTAATAACAATGACTGTCAGTAATTATCAGTGTTCCTTTTCTATTTAAGACTGATAATTCTGTTGTAGAAGTAAATAACTGGCTTGTTATAGGATCTTGACCTAGGTTATTGACTTGATCGATGTCAACAGCTTCTGTGTCAAGTTGTGCTGCCTTATATTGGTTTATTGTACTTTCCTATAGTAAAACTGATTTAATTAGCCTGGTGAAATGGGTTGTGACTATCTAGTAATTATTTTGTAGTTAGCAGCGAAAACACATTGATTAAACAATCAAGATTTAAACAAATAAATATATTTACTGATAAAACTAAAAAAAAGCAGAATCATGGTAATTTCAGTTCTACGTTGATCCATTTTAAAAATGTATGCCTCGTTACAGATAAAGTTGAAACATTTGGAAAATCAAAAAGCAGATAGTATAAAAGGAATATAAAGATAAGCAGTTTTGAAATTCAATATTTTTAACTTGAATATAAAACTACAGCCTTTGCAAATAACCAACTTTGTTTGACATAGAGTCTGTAAGTCTCGTTTCGAGGACATAAACTGTACCCGGAAGTTCTAATTTTGACACAAATGAATGACGTTTGAACTTCATTATCCGCAGACGTCATGTTTTAGCGAGAAATGTTCTCAAATTGCTTTGTATCGTGAATTCTCATTGTCACTTGTCGAGACTTACAGACCACACTGTATCGTGAATTTTCGTGGTCACATGACGATTAAACCCTTATTGATTTGTAGACATTATTTAGAACAGAGATGAAAATAAAAATCGTGTCATTTATGAATAATAATAAAAAGTTGACTCGATACACGAAAACAGTATTTGGCTCAACACTTTGGGGGTGTAAATTTGTTTGTCATATGTCGCCATTTGTCGCTGTGTCTATCTTGCCGATATTTTATTATTATTACATTGTATATTATATCATTATTGTAGAGATCTGAAATTTTGTTAATTTCTGGCCACTACGCTTACATTGGCATGCACGGTCTTCAGGCTAAGGCCTGGGCTTTGGCATTTTTTTTTCATATTTGGACTATTTCATTGCTATTTTGACCAATTTTGGCATTTTACCGCGGTCCTCACCTAATTGTTCGTATCCTTTTCCCGGTGTTCAGTAAAATAGCCAACATCTAACAACTCTTCAGTTGTGATGCAGTATACTTTCTTTCTGCTCGGTTGAGAGTACATGTACGACTACTAACTTAAAGGCAATTACTCTAGGATGTCCATCTTGAAATCTTGTATTTGACTCAGTAAAGCCCAAATTGTTGTATCACAGGCATCAGTATCAAGTTTAAAATCTCCTGTATATCTGTGATATACCATTATTTCATGACTTACAGATGCCTCTTTTAAATTGTCAAAAGCTTGTTGACAAGAATCAATCAAATTTATTTGATTTCTTTGTCAGTTCAGCCATCAAAGAAACCTCTTTTTATAAAATGTCTTTAATAGTTTCCCATTCCAGCTATTTGATGGGCTACTGAATTATTTTAAGGTACAGGACAGGACATTATTTTATAACTATTATCTGGGTTATGTTTTATTCCATCTGTAGAAACTACATGGCTAAGAAAGTTACAACTGGTTTAAATATGTGACATTTATCACGTTTTAATTTGAAGACAGATTCTGAGATCCATTGCGGAACAAGTTACATCCTCTCAATATGTTCACGGAAATTACACCCAAAAAATAGTCATCTATATATACGAGATAAAGTTGTCATTGTAAGTCATTAAATACCAGCTCCATTTTTTGGGTCATTACAGAGTTCAAATGGGAGAATAACTTATTATACAAAAAGCCAATATTTTGTTACAAATGCAGTTTTAGGAGGATCTTAAAATTAGGTTTATTGACTTGTGATTTTTTCCTGTATTGTCTTTTTGCTTCTGTATTTGTTTACCGACGTATTGTAACGGGCATTGTAACTTTAAAACTGTACGTAAATGTGATGGCTGGAAAGTTGACTCTTTGAAGGTAGCACAACAGTCTTCTGAAGAAAATTTTCGGTTCCTGACTTTGAAAGCCTGTAACTTTATTAATGACAAACGAGGTATCAAATTAAAGGAAAATGATTATATTGACTCTTAAGGCTCATTTCAGGAATATTCCATTTAAGTATCAATGTCTAATTTACCATATTTGGCAAAAATTTGAGTTTTTGAAGTAATATTTTTAAAACGAAAATAACTTTAAAATCTTTACTGGTAGCTGAATTCTGTTTGCCTTATCTGAAAGATCCATGAAAATACAACAAAACCGTGTCTCAGATTTTCTATACAAGGTCTGGTTTAAAATTAAAATAATTTTAAATTTTGAAAAAGCAAAATTTCTTCCAGTTAAAATTTAAATTTCATTCACTGCCTTTTAACACTGATTAAACTGAAGTCAAAAGTACGCCTGTATTGGGCTTTAAGCATTTAGTTGTGTTGGTATATTTCTCATTAATTTTACTTCTGTTTGAAATACATGCCATTAATTCTCATCTGTTTGGCACATTTGATAATCAGCTGGAATATTTCTCTACTTTCCGTTTATCAATTATTAGAAATTCTGCCATTAGCTGTGTAGCAGTGCCTTGTTTACGACTTGAAGGGTTTCAGATGACGCAAACTTGAGAGGTTGAGTAATTACCAGTATTTAAATCGATTACTTAGGAAGCGAACATCAGCCTTAGATAATTACGTCTTAGAAATCTACGGAAACAAGACAATTGTGTAATATTTCTAAGACTTGACAGCCCTGTTATTTGTCTTATTACAGAGGATTAGTCGATGGCGTCATTCCAACGTATACAGTTACAACAGTCCGTTAGTACTTTACAGAAGACTATAAAACCACACTGTTCATTTTACAGTAGATAAAAACAACCTTTCTAAATTTTCTATCAATGCTGAATAAACCATAAGTAAACCCCTACAACAAGTGTGGACCCTAAATGATATATCACCCGTCCCTGCTTGGCCGCTAAATTGCTAAGAAAACTTAATCTGACATATATCAGAAAAACTTAGCATGTTACTAGACTGTTAAATTGGGGCAAATTACAAAAGCAATATAACAGGCTGTGATGTACTACCCAAAACCAACCTAAATGCCAAATATCATTGACTTACCACTTGCTTAAGGTGCCCACATCTCACTATTTTATAATGCAAAGTTTTCTGACAATCGACTTGATAAGTGCCCTGTGTTCGTTTGTATGTTGTAATTGTCCACTAGCTTAAGACACTAGTGCTTTTGTCAGGCAACGGATGACAGTGATTGTAGGAGCACTTAGCCAGTTTAATAAATGTTTGTTGACAATGACGCATCCACGACTAGAAAAGACATAGATGTAGCGTTGTTCGACAGTCAGCAAAGAATTTCGCTCGAACCAGTGCTAGGGACTGTCTTGAACTTTCCATGGGGTATGAGTAGCTCATTGTTGAAGGCCTCAATATGACTTCATGATGAAGAACAATAAATAAAGCGTTGTTTCTTTGCTTGTTTTTACCATGTATTTGTAGACACTTTGTCTCATGTGCATTTACTCTATATACTTTCATTCACCATTTTACCATGATGGAAAGAGCAAAAGCACTAACTGCTGAGTCAGGGATATGTTCAGCCGTTGTTACTTTCATCCCTTCAGAAATTCTATGTCAGTCACCACGACATCATAGATAGATATGAAATGTCGCTGTCACAAATGAATACTGACATTTTCAGCTAGATTCACGTCTTCCCGGATTTCACATTGCCGATTCTGACTTTACCCTGGATTGACCCACTGACAGTGTGCTGGGTGCTTTATACAGAGTAGAACATGCTTACCCTTCAAGGCTGCCTGATGCCACTCTCTTTTATGAGTCAGTTCTTTAGTTCTTTGTGTTGTCCTATTAAGTTTTAGTTTTGTCTTCGTTACAATTTTTGTGGTACCGGTCTGACCTTGTCCATGTTTGAATACGAAAGCTTTTCAAAATTTAACCTGGGCACTGTTTGGGGTTAGAGAAGTAACACGTACCATGGTTTTTAATTGGTTTTGTCTCAGGGCTAGCAAGTGACATTAACCAATCAGCTACGTAAAAGCTCATTCAAAAACATGTATGCCTCACTGACAGTGTGACGGATGCCGTATACAGAGCAGGACATGCTTACCCTTCCGGAGCAACTGATGTCACTCTGTTTTTTTAGAGTTTGCACTGTTAGTGTTTTAGTTTTTTTGTGTTGTATATGAAGTGTTCGTGTGTTTTGTTGCCATGTAGTGTCTTTGATCTTCCGTTTTTTAAGTGTTCTTGCTTTTGCCTTGTCTCTGGACTTTGATTTATGTAATCACGTGCTTTGTTCCTTCGGTATTCTACTGCCATTGTTTCCGACTGCAATGTGGAGTCCGTAAATAATTCCCCGTGCGAGAGATGTATGCTCTCTATATATTTCAGTTATGGTGTACCTGTTCGTGAGAAAATTTCGCATATAGATATACTATCATACATTCATACTTTCAAATTTGGGTATCTATTTTTGTAATTTCAAAATGTAATTCTGACCACCTGTTTAAAGTGCCCACATCTCACTATTTTATAACGCCAAGTTTTCTTACAATCGACCTGTTGAGTGCCCTGTGTTTTTCTATATGTTGTAATCATCCACTAGCTTAAGACACTAGTGCTTTTGTCGGGCAACGGATGACAGTGCTTGTAAGAGCACTTTGCCAGTTTAATTAATGTTTGTTGACAATCCCGCATCCATGACTAGAAAAGACATAGATGTAGCGTTATTCGACAGTCAGCAAAGAATTCCACTCAAACCGGTGCTAGGAGCCGTCTTTAGCTTACTATGTGGTATGATCAAAGCTCATTGTTGAAGGCCTCAGGGTGACTTCAAGATGAAGAACAACAATAAAAGCGTTGTTTCTTTGCTATTTTTTATCACGTATTTGTAGAGACTTTGTCTTATTCGCATTTACTCTATATACTTTTATTCACCATTTACCAGTAAAAGATACGGAGAAACTTGCCATGTTCACTAGACTGCGAGGTCAAGGACAAAAGCAAAATAGCAGGATGTAATATTCCATCTTAGACCAACCCACATACCGAACATTATTGATCTTCCACCAGTAGATACTCTAAAAACTGTAAAAACTTAACATGATCACTTGACCGTGAAATTGAGGTCACACACAAAACCATATAACAGATCGTCATGTACTTCTCGTGACCAACACACATACCAAATATAATTGACATACCGTAAACAGTTACTGCAAAACTAATCTAATCAGAAAAACATTACAAGATCACTAGATCGTAAAGTTTAGGTCATGGACGAAAACCAAATAAACAGACTGTCATGTACTACCCAAGAACAACCTATATATTACATATCATTTACCTATCTCCAATAGAAACTAAACTTATCATAAAAACCTTAGAAACTTACCTCTAATAGTTATAGAGAAACTAAACTTATCACAAAAATATTAACATATTCATTGGACCTTGAAATTGAGATCACAAACATAAGCCATATAGCAGACTGTTATGTACTACCCTAGACCAGCCTATATATTAAATATCACTTACTTACCACTTATAGTTGCTGATAAAATGACCTTATCACGAAGTTTAACGTGCTCACCATACAATGAAACTGAGTTCAAGGACAAAAGCGATATAACAGACTGTCATGTACTACCTAAGACAAGCCTACATACCAATATCATTGACCTACCACTAATAGTTAGTGAGAAACTAAACTTACCACGAAAACTTAACATGTTCATTGGACTGTGAAATTTCGGTCACAGACAAAAGCCATGTAGCAGACTTTCATGTACTACCAAAGACCAACCTATATATCAAATATAATTCATCTACTACTTATAGCTACTGAGAAAACGACCTAATCAGAAAAAAAAGTTTACATGAAAGTTTCTGCCACCACCGCCATCATACGTTGTACGCTTATGTCTCGCTTTTCGTGCTGTTCGACGCTGGCGAGACAAAAACTGAGGGTATCTGCATGTGCCCCGGAAGTGTAAGCATGTCTATCACAACCTTGGCACCCAAGGAAAAGTCAAGTTTTGTGACATTTATTAGTTCGGTTATAATAGACAAAAGAAGGGAAACGGGGAATGTGTCAAAGAGACAACGACCCAAAGGGGAGTAATAACAACTCAAAGCCACCATACGATCTTCAATGAACCCTGGATCTACTAAAAATAGATTTGGACAAGTCTTGGAACTGCTTCCACCGATATATGTCAGCTAGGTATCGCCCTGCAAATATTTAATATCTACAAAATTATTTTGAAAAAAGAAAAACAATTTTAAGTATTAAAATGATGTATTAAAGACCGCTGTACAATATAATCGGACTTTGTTCAAATTTACAAAGACTTTTCTTTCCAGTGTCCGCCATATTTGTTCAGAAACTCCTGCCAAAAAGGTGGTGTGAAATTTTGACCTGAGGACAGTGTTTTCGGTTTGATGTTCAGGTTGTTTGGGCTACATTATAACCTGGGAACGCCTTTCTCCTGTCAAGAACAGCTCTCCCATAGACAGCCCATTAGGCCCTCAACAATAAGCTTTGCTCACACAAATGCAAATTAGTAAGTTCAAGACGGTCTCTACAACCGGTTTGAGCGGAATTCACTGTTAATTATCGAGCAACACTACATCCATTCTCAAAATTATTAATAAATGCGGGGTTGTCAACAAATACAAAATTAACTGGCAAAGTGCTCTTACAATCGCTGTCATCCGTTGCCCAACAAAAGACTAAATAGACAGAAGACAATCGCAACACTTAAAACAACCACAGGGAGCTCATCGAGTCAAAGGTAAGAAAACTTGGCATAAAAAATTCATGAAATGTGGACCGGCACACGAAACAGTTGGTCAGAATAACATTTTCATAGTACAAAAGTATGTGTCAGCGTAATTTAATTAAAATACTTACAAATGGGGTGACGAAAATGCCTTCATGACCACGTAGCGCAAAGGCATTTTAGCCACCCCTTTTCTTGGAAAGCACGTTCGTTTAATTACATAGTTTAACTGACCTAGAAGAATCTACAAATATACATATACATGTATATGTTTTAAAAATGAATCACGACATCCCATAATTAAATTAGAATAATACATGGATGTTAAACATAAAACGATCACTAGACCGTGAACTTAAGGTCAAGGACAAAAGTTATTCTGTCATGCACTGGCAAAATTCAAGCAAATAAGGAAATATCATTTGCAGTTTTTGATGAACAGATCTAATCCAAATACTAAAACCTTATGCTATAAACCGTGAAATATAGGTCACGTTCACATGAGTTTGTGCAAATTAGATAGTGTTCGATATAACCTTCCAAAGGACCAAATACTTAATTTTCATACATCAAAGTGTGTAAGAGATATCACGAGTTTACGCCACGCCGCCGTCGTCGCCGCCATCTTTCTGCGAAGTCCGTTGGGGAGAAACAAAAAATAACTCACAGTAGTTATAAAATGAGAGTTCTGCCTCAAGACCATTTTCAAGCAGGAATTCTGCATGATTTCCCAATTTCGGGGCCCTGGGATGCAAATGGATCTTGAGCGAGGCGGGGATGCTGAAAAGTGCAGGGAGGCAAGGTATCTAGGGCGTGGAGGGTCTTTTCCGATGGGGAAATACCTCGTCTGAAAAGATTATTTTTTTCTAGCGTAATTCTTACTGAATTACCTCCCCTGATTTTTTTCGGGGGGAAATACCATTTTTGCAAATTATTCGCGCCAGAGACTAAGGAAAGAAGAAAGAACCTTCCAGATTTCCTAAAATATGCCCCTGATGAGATTTTAATAATTTTCGCAGGAGTCTGAAGGTATGCCGGGGGAAAATTTGCAAATTATTTTGGCCATATGCAAATTTTCCCGACCTTCTCCAAGGATTTACTGGAATCACGTAATATAAATACCGGTCGAAATCTTATGAATAGTAACACTATGCAAAATTCTGGTGATCGAGAAAAATCATCAGACCACCTAAAAAATTTTCCAAATTTGAATAGTATAAATAAAATCATGCAATCCAAGATTATCATGGATTGCTACGAAGATTCCGTCTGCGAAGAATACCCCACTGAAAAGGAAGAAGGGGCAGCTTTGCAAGGGCAAACCGGGGGAAGATGGGCTTTGCTGGAGGCATACCCAGCGGCGAGACGATGCCGATCAGCCGATCAGAGGGAAATTTAGGGTGGCCGAGACCATGGGGGAATTGAGGAAAATCGCTAAGGAGGAAAGGGTGAAAGGATATAGCAGGAAAAATAAGATGGATTTGGTGCAGCTCATTGAGTCGGCGCCGAACCGAAAATTCAAGCGTCGGGAAGTATTCACAAGGGCTCAGCTCAAGGCGATCGCGAGGCGGAGGGGGATCACCAATATCTCCCGGCTGAAGAAAGATCAGCTGATCTAGAAGGTGAAGCAGAGCATTGAAGAAGCCGCCGACCATATCGAGGTTGTGGATAAGCGGGAGGCCGTGGGAGGGGTATTTGGCACTGTGATCATCAAGCCCAAGACGCAGCAGGACGTGGAGACTTTCATCAGGCTAAGCTTGGGGAAAATCCGAAGCACGATTTCGGAGGGGGTGGCGGAAAAGAAAGGGTTGAAAGCGGAAATAATCCTCAACGTGGAGATGGTGAAGATCAGCCCGGCGACCGGCGAGAATATCTACGCCAATCCAAAATTCCGATCGGCCTTGATGGTAATCACCGAGGCAGCAGATTTGGACGAAGTGATAGCGCGGATGGAGGATAAGGTTATTGAGAGCATGGCGACTTTCCAGGCTGGGGGAGCGGATGGACCTTTGGGCGCGTCGAGAAGCTGGAGATTCAGCTGAATGAGTACAAGCCCCTCAAAGGAAGCTCATATATCCCACTTCCCAAGAAGCTCTTGGGCAAAAAGGCAATAATCAACGTGCAAAATGAGGATCAGCAGTTCTTCAAATGGGCGATCCTCTCGGCCCTCCATCATGAGGAGGTGGACCAGAAGAATGCTAGCCGAGTCAAGCAGTATGAAAAGTGGGCGGACGAGCTCAGATTCGACGGCATAGACTTCCCGGTCTCATTCCGCGCAATCGATAGGTTCGAGAAGCTCAATGAGGGGATCAAGGTCTACGTATACGGATTCAATACGGGGAAGGAGGGAGGGATCTACTCGCTGAGGATATCCGAAAAGGATGATGCCGGGGCAAAGCATGTGGATCTCATGCTAGTGGCTAATGATGAGACGCGGCACTACTGCTGGGTGAAGAATCTCTCTCGGCTCTTGGCGCAGGAGAGCGATCACAATGGAGAAGCTTACTTCTGCCGCCGATGCCTGAATCACTTCACTCGGCAAGAAAAGCTTGAACAGCACATGGAATATTGCAGTCAGAAGAAGGCGGTGAAAATCGAGATACCGAGCGAAGGGAGCTACGTCAGCTTCCAAGACCATATTCGGTCGATGAAGGTGCCATTCGTCGTCTACGCAGACTTCGAGTGCTTCACGACCAAGGTCAAGCCTGAACCGGCAAAGGATAGCGTAGACAGAATCGTGCAGATGCTGGAGCGCATGATGGAGCTTATCAAGCAGAAGGTGGAAGGGGGTGAGCCGTCCAAACCCCATACCAAGATCCTCCAGAAGCATGAACCATCGGGATTCTGCTACCACATCAAGTGCTTCGACGAGACGGTATACGCCAAGGAGCCGGTGATCTACACCATGCAGCAGGAAGGGGAGGACGTGGGGCAGATCTTCGTGGATCGGCTGACAAAAGATTACCGGGAGATCTATCAGCAGGGCGATTTTAAGAAGCCCATGGCGATGACGGAGGAAGATAAGATCGCGGAAGCCACCAAGTGCTCCATCTGCGACCAGGAGCTTGGGAAGGATAAGGTAAAGGACCATTGCCACTTCACGGGCAGATTCAGAGGGGCCGCGCACAATGAGTGCAATCTGAACTATCAGGTGCCAAAATTCATCCCGGTCATCTTCCATAATCTGGCCGGCTACGATGCCAATCTCTTCATCAAGGCGCTGGGGGCTACCGAGGGCAAGATCAGCTGCATTCCCAATACCGAGGAGCGCTACATCTCATTCACCAAGAGCGTGGCGGTCAGCTCATACAAGGATAAGAAGGGGAAAGAGAAGACGCTCTATCAGCACCTGCGCTTCATCGATAGCTTCAAATTCATGGGGGCAAGCCTGCAGAAGCTGGTAGAATCCACGCCAGCCGATGCTTTCACCAATATGAGGCGGGAATTTGGGGCCAAGCCGATGGATCCGGAGCTCTTCAAGATGGTGCACTTTGAATCGGAGAATGGGCGGAGCATCACCTTGCGCGAAGTGATCGACCGGGAAAAGCTGAGGCATATCGTGACGCATCCGGAAGACTATGAGCTCGGGAGTAGATATATCAAGGGGGAGAAGATGGATAAGGATGTATTGGACGAGCGAGAAGATTGGCCTCCAGAATATCAGCCGCCGCATCCGGCATACCCTATGCGCAGATCATATGATTGATATCGATATGAAGAATGCGCATCAGACTCTGCTCTCCTGGTATTGCCATGAAAATGGTATCGCGTGTACGGGGCTCGACGCATATATCAACGATCGGGAAAGGCTTATCGCAGACCTGATGGCCTACGAGGGAATCAGCCGGGACGACGCCAAAACCTACCTGCTCGCCATCATCAATGGGAAGATTGTCAAGCTCAAGCATGACGCACCAGCATGGCTCCGGGAATACTATGGGGGAATGAGGCAGATCATGGAGGAAGTGATCAAGCTGAATCCTGACCTACATAAGCTCGCCTGCGAATCCAAGGAGAAGAGAGGGACGGACTACAATATCGGGGGCACGACCGTGAATTACGTGATATGCTCAATGGAAAATAAGGCTCTGATGGCGGCCTTCGATTACCTTACCGAGCAGGAGATTGAGGTGGGGCGCTCGTATTCGACGGGCTGATGATCCATAAGAAGGGGGTCCCGTGCACCAGGCTGCCTGAGATTCTTCAGGGCTGCTCTCAGAGGGTGAAGGAAGTCGCCGGGGCGGATATCACCTTCACGGTCAAGGAGATGGATGAAGGGTACGATATCCCCGTCGCGGAGATTGGGCAGAGAAGCCATCACTCAGACCTGCTGCTACGCAAAGGTGTCTACCCCTATGACTATATGGATAGATTCGAGAGGCTCCAGGTGACCCAGCTCCCACCCAAGGAAGCCTTCTTCAGCACGCTCACAGGTGAGCATATCAGCGAGGAAGATTACGCGCACGCTCAGACGGTCTGGGAGGCCTTTGGATGCAAGACCACGCGCGATTATCACGACCTCTATCTGGAGACGGACGTGGTCTTGCTCACCGACGTCTTCGAGAATTTCCGCGAGATCTGCATGAAGCACTATGGCCTCGATCCGGCGCACTACTACACGGCCCCAGGGCTAGCTTACGACGCTGCGCTCAAGGTCAGCGATATCAAGCTTGAGCTTCTCATCGACCCCGATATGCTGCTCATGGTTGAGAAGGGGATTCGCGGGGGTCTGACCATGGC